>VXBN01001091.1:0-14677 GCA_013397395.1 Sinosuthora webbiana | reverse complement strand
AAAGGAACATTTGAAAGGAAGTCTTTCTCCACAGGGTGTGCAGTGGACACATGGGCACCTTGCTTTTCAACGTAACATGGTCTCCTGTAAGTGCAGGCTGCAGAGGTTCAGATCCCAGAAGATGCCATGTGCACGATAGGGTTATTCACTCTCACAATTACTGCAAAATTGTCATGGTCCTTTTATAGATGTGCAGAGCAGAGTTTTGGGACAGAACTGTGGAAACTCATACTTGTGGCACAGCTGTTCTAATGATCACAGTCTATGGCAGTTCTGCAAACTTAGTGGTACTGTGATATTAATGGCCAGGTGAGCCTTTGAGCCTCCTAGGAAATTAAACAGCACGAGGAAGGGAAAAGCGCAAATTACCTCTCTGTTCTTGGTAAGAAGCAGAACCTTACACAGCTTGATGCAAATTGTTTCTAGTTAAGGAACGTCTTAAAATGCAACTCTGCAGGGTTGCTGAGCTGTAGCTATAGTTAGAGCTGCAACTATAGATAGCATTAAATTTATTTAAGTGCTTATGAAGTGAAGTTTGCCATTTCCTCCGAGACTTATTTTAGAGCAAGTCTAGCAGAATTTTTGAGCAGCTTTGTGCACCTCATGTTCAAGCACGTTCGTACTGCTGAGGCTGGGCNAGCTCAGGAGTGGGGCTGGTGGCAGCACCAAGGAGCTCTAGAAAATGCTGTGTGCCACATCTAAGCCCTGACACTGTGACACTTTTCTTGTATTTACTCCTCTTCAGCTGAAGTAAATGTCATCTCTCCTGAGGGCAGATGGATAACTTTTGGAAAAAGCCTTGCCCAGATCCAGTAAGTAGCAGTGGTTTGATCATGGCAGAGGACATGGTAGAAAGCCACTAGTGCTCCAGAAGACGTGTTGTCACATGGCTGTTGTGGCAGTGTGGGAGATCAGGGTGTCCCTATCCACTGACTCTGTGGGAGCACATCACCTGTTCTTACAGGACCATACCTTGAAAAGTGGGTCTAGGGGTTGGGATCTAGATGGGTTTCTGGATGGGAGAGCTGGTTTCCAGGAAGGCCCTACTGTCCTGCAGAGCAGCTTTCCTGTTTTACAGGTAGGAGCCACCGATAAATGAGAATTCTCTTTGGTACCATGTAGGAGCTCTGGGAGAAGCAGGCACTGAAGTGCTGTGTCATTTTGGTCTGGGAAATGGTGTTTCTCCAAGAGAAGGGGGATAAGTCTCCTGCCACGAACAGCAGCTCATGCAGAGAGAATCAGAGATGCCCTCAGAGACTTGTGGGCCAGACACGGACAGTGGCAGCCCCAGAAGATGTGCTGGGGCACACACGGAGCTGGTGCTGCTTCGCTTCCTTGCAGGCTCCTTCCTGGAGCTAAGGCAGAAACATATCCAGCAGTGAACTGAAAACCCTGTTTGGGTTAACATTTCCCATCCAGGGAATACCCTAGGACTGAAATACCCTCGGGTCCATACCCTAGAGCTGGAATCTTGCTTTGCCTGCAGGATAGGATCAGGACAGGCACTGCCATCTCGTTTGAGAGCTCCTGAACTGCTGTGCTACAAGAAACAAGCCAAGATTTCCAGCTCTGGAGAAACTGATGCTTTTTTTCCATTCCCATCCTAAGCAATCTGCTAGCAAAAGAATTTATGATAATGAAAATATTTTTTGTGCAAAGTGCAGTAGCATAGAGCAATAAAACCCATAATTGCAGTGGGAATATTCCACGTTAAACCAAACTATCAATTATAGTTTGCACAGAGGTTTGCTAGACTAAAAAGGTGGTGCTTTCATGTGAAAAAATATTAATTATCTTCTTTCAAACACACCTTAATTGACAACATCAAAATTATTAATTAAGCAACACATCTTGCAAAACTGGATTGGCTCACCCAGTGCATGTGGAGTGTGGTAAGAAGGGTATGGAGAACATACAAGTTCCTGGATCCTTGCTAGGGAGAGCTGTCATTGAAGTTTGTACTTGGAGTTGATTTTATGGCAAATGTTATTTTTTGGGGTGCAGTGTATTTAATTTGGCAGCAAAGCTGTAACAGAAACAGTGACAAATTCTTCAGCCAGACCTTTTCCTAAGGTTCCCTGTATGGCAAACCCTCAGGTCCCGCAGCTGGCTCTGGGGATGGCCAGGCTTTGTGCAGGGCATCACTGCTGCCAGATCTCCCTGTCCCTCGGGCTTAAGCCCCAGGTGCTCCAGCTGCCCTAATATGTGATTTAGAAACATCCATAATAAGTGTAGTTGGAGCAAAAAAAAGGCAAGGAAAGAATCTTAGTTCTGTTTTGCTCGTCTGTCCTCCCCTCAGATGTACCTGTGCTGTTGGCTTCCAGTTGCTTCCAGTGCCGCTCTGAAAAGCACAACTGCTTTGAAGAACAGGGCTGTTCTACTTGAGGCATCCCATATTTTCATGCTAGCAGAGGCCTTGGATAAAATTAAGTTTTAATACTGCCGGTTGAAACCTGGAAATTTAATTTCTTTAGCTTCTGGTAACTCAGTCCTTGCTCAAAAATGGCTTTTCTGTATAATGTGGTTGGTCAGCATCATGACTCATTAGTGCAAGGAGAGTCTCAGGCCTGTTCTGTTGTGTATCAGATGCTTGTTGTTATCTTTCTGTTTTCCTTCTTTGTTTTATCACTCAGGAACATCCCCAAATTAATGGTGAAAAGCCTTCGCACAGAATGGTCCTCACGGTTACAGGTGAGACTTGAGAGTACAGCTGGATCCATGGGTATCCAGCTTACACTGGGCCAACCAGACCTTTCTTCTCCAGGCACCTCAGTGCACCCTCCCTGGGGAGAAACTCCCTTCCCTCTTTGTTGATGTGCTTAAAGCCCTTTCTGTTCTTGACCCTAATTCTGTTATATGTGTGAACTTGCCATGATAACGATGAATAAATTTTTTTCCTCTATATATGATTTTAGAGAATGCTATTATCTTCTGTTTCCCACTAGCTCTGGAGGAAACTATGCCTCTAAAGTATTTGTCTCATCAATTTGCAAAGACATCTTTATTGCCCTTGGTGGATCATAAAGGCTGCTTTCCAAGGGGATGTTTACTGTAAAAGCTAATGAAGACATCATTGCTTTCCGTGGTACCTTGTAACTTGTTCTCCAGCAAGTGATTGACTTCTTGTTGTGGCTGTATCTTAGCTTCTAGGTGTGTGTTTTAATGATTTTTTTTTTTTCTCCTCAGGTTGTTAATGGTAGAGTTGGTGGATTGGACAAAGGCAGTGTTGTCTAAACTGGCAGGCCTTGCAGCAGGCAGGGAGGATGCCTGGGTGCTCTCTTTGCTTTCAAGGTTTTCTTTGCATAAGTGCTATTGTGTGTATCACTTAAAATTAGACACTTAATTTTTTTAAGATTTTTCTCCCCCACATCTCAGTGCAGACAGGGTGTTCCCAATTACACTTTTATGACTATAGATTTTGCACTTCGCATTCACAAGAGCACGGAAACGTGATTAATGTAAAAAATTGTCAAACAGCTTTAATCACTGTTGATTTCTTATCGATTCCTGCCCTGCCTTTTCCCAAGAGCCGCTGTGCTTGCACTGGCCCGTCAACTTCCGTGCAGTGAATAAAACCCTACACCTTTCTTGGTGCCCTCTTGCCCTGTGTTTAAAAGAAGTACTGTGAAGAGCCAGGGAACTGCTCCTCTGGGATTATTGGGTAGTTTTAGTCACAGTGGAGAGAAATAATGGGAGGGGAGAATAAGCATATTCTATTTGAAGCAGTTGCTTTGCTTCCGCATACACTAAACTACGCACTTAAGGCAAGTGGTTTTACATCTAATGTATATTTTCAGCCGAGGTGGCCTTTGTGAGACATAAGTGACATAAGGTGAACAAACTGCTTATTAAGGTAAGACAATGAAGGCCCAATTTTAAAAGGTTAAGATGTACTAGAAAGTATCAGAGCATCCTCCAAGTCATTAATGCTGTACAGAATGCACAGCATGTGGTATTTTGAAAGGCCACTGTAACCTTTTCAAGCATGAAGCATGCTAAAAGGAATCTATTTCCTCACTGCCTTGAAAAGGGAAATCAGTCTTAAAAAGCCTTAGTTTTTATTTGTTTAAAAAAAGAAACAAATTTGGTGCATAAAGAGAGAGGGAGGATCCTTAAAGCTAAGTGAGCAGTGAGCTGTCTGCAGCAAGGGAGCAGCCCTGGAAGTCCATAAGTGATGTGAGACGTGGAACTTCATTAATTAAAGAGAAACATATTCTCACTGTTGTATTTCTTCCTCATATTCTTATCTGTTTTAAACTTTGCACAAGCTTAGTTTTGGCTTAATTCAGAACAGCAAAAAGTTGTGGTTGGGAGAATGTATGGTGTGAGATCTCTGTGCCTATTTTCAGTGGGGAGCAGAGGTGAGGAGGCTGCAGACTGGAGCAGTAAGGGGCAACCTCACCCATCCTTTTTGTTGGCAATGTCCTGAGCTGCTGAATCTGATGTATTCAAACAGCAGCTAGTTCTGTTAGGGGGGTGAAAATCCAGGAGTCTTCAGGCAAACAAGCTACAAAGACATGAAAAGCGTTTGTGTATTCCATAAAGCTTGTCTGGTCCTTTGAGTTAGTGTGTTTGGTCTTATCTAAAGGACGACAGCTCCCTACAGAGCCAGCCTTGCTGTCCTGTGCTGTCACACAGCAGCACTACTGTCCCCACCCAGCAGGTCTCTGTGTTTCCAAGCCCAGCACGTTTCCATCTCACTACCTGCCAGAGCTGGGAGCGGGAACAGCCCATTTGTTCCAGCCCCAGGGATGCTGCAGCCGTGTGCCCATCCACTAAGTGTCTCGGGGCAGCAGTAGTGCTGAGCAGTGGTGGACCTGCTGCCCCACTTCAGATCTGTTAGGATGAGTTGGGCCAGACCACACTTCAGACTGCTGTGTAAGTCCAGTCAAACCTCCTCCTAGCATGGTACAACTTGAGGACTCTTTTTTGGGGGCTGCTGCTCCCCAGCCTGCTTTGCATTTTAACAGAGAAGGTTGTGAAGAGTTAACAAGCCTCCTGAGACTTGAGGAAGCCCCCAGTTTGCCTTTTGCTGAAATCTACTTACCTGTTAGACAGCCACACTGCATAGAAGCAGCTGGGCTTTGCAGCAGGCATCCTGTTTTTGTTGCTGAGAAGGTCTTCATGAAACAAATTAACCAGATGCAAGTTCTGACTTAAGCCCACTGGGAACTGGGAAGATAACAGACCGTCTTGCCATAAGTTAAATATGAACTTTATGAAAGAACAATTTAAGTGCTACTTGTAGTCTGTCCTTGGCATCTGTTGGGTAAATGGCCTCTTCAAATATACACTAGAGTTCCAACTTCGCTTGCGGTAGCTAAGCTCCTGATTGCAGGATGCTTTTTACTCCTGACTATTCAGCCTTTGACTCTTGCAGTGTCAGTGGAATTAAAGAGCATAAAGAGCAGGGTTTTACAGTCAGCGCTGCTGCTTTTGCTTGTGAATCCTGAAAGCTGCTCCGGAAGAGCAGAGGTTTTGTGTGTGGAGGGAAGAGATGAATTAAAATATTTTATCCCTCCTGAACACAGAGAAAGAGAGTCCTTATGTTTAGATGATCTCATTCAGTGGGTGTCTGAAGGCTGAGTGATGTGCGCTGTGCCAGAGTTTTCAGTACATGTCTCATGAGAGCAGGGTTATTTTGCTTCACTGAGAGGACTGGGGAGATTTTGGTCTGTCTGGGATTTCTCCAAGTTTTGGATTTGGTTTGCAGCCAGGTACTTGTCACCCAGATCTTTCCTTTCATACATTACAGGTCTCATCCACCTCTAGTTCTCAGTTACCTGGAAACCAATGGCAATTTCATTGTCCCTGTTTTGGGACTCCTGTGGGACTTTTCCCAGTGTGACACATTCAACAATCAGATCATAAAAGTGAAGTCTAGAGCATGCAAGGAAGGGACAAAGCAAGGATCTTGGCAGCTCACCAGCTTCACTATCTTTCTTGGCTGAGGCTTGCAAGCATCAAGTTGCGCTCCTGTGTGGAGGAACAATGGTTTAATGTTCGATAGTGATCAGATCAGGAGGAGAGCAGAGCACCAGGCATCCGACAGGTTGTCAAACCTGTCACATCCCAGCCTTTTCTTCCCCTTGACAAGGTTAGCCACTGACTGACAAGGGTACACTTTACCAGGATGGCAGCAGAGCCTTTAGGAGGAAGAAAAATGCTTTCAAAAATGAGTTTGACTGCTTTCCACATATCACAACATCTCTGCACAAAGCTGCATTCTCAGATGTGCCTTTGCAATGACTTTGAATCTTTTCCTTTCTCCACTTCCCTGTTACTGGAAAAACAAACACATACCCGGAGCCTTTCCACAGGCTGTGGGTGCCCACTGGAGCATGGAGCAGGATTGCAGGGCCATAAACATCCCTTGTTGTGGCTTCTGGTGTGAGCTGGATATCTGCACTCCGAGCACCAGGTGCACACAGCCACAAAAACCCACCTCTGATGACACTGGATAAGGCAAGTTTGGAAAGGAATGAACTTCTTGACTGAACGGGAGAGGTTTCTCTCTTGAGGCGTTACTCCTCTACCTACCCTTGCCTCTCTTCTGTTTTTCAGGATACCAAAAGTGCCACAGTCTGTTGATCTGTTCACTTCTACAGTGCTGACTGCTGTGTTGGTAAAACAGTTCCAACTAATTTTTTTTTTAATGTGCTTTTAATATTCACTTACCTCTAAGTGTCTGTGACTTTTGCAAGGCAGCTTGGCCCTAAATTTTGTGATGCAGCCTGGTGTGTGTTTGTGTTGCACACTTTTCCCTGCTGTGTGCACATAATCGTACATAAATGCACGTGCCTCCAATTCACTTTTCCCAAATTGTGGCCAACCTCGGTCACATTAATATTAAAACTATAGGTTTGCAAAACCTTAGTGGAATCTGCATTTGTTGTAGGAGTGGAAGGATGTTTGTTAATCCTTTTCCCATGACGCACTTCATACTACCTTGGATCTGGTATAGTTTTTTGCACTTTCAAATCAAAATCATAAAGATGATCGTCATAAGTATAAAAAGTTAGCAGGCCCTTATCTATTTTAATTTTGTTTGAATGATGCCATCTGCTTTTCTGAATATGGCGGGTAGCTGAAGCAGGAGAATGTACCAGTTGGGAACAGCAGAAACAAAACAACAGTGTATTTCTTATGGCTGATGGTTCATTATTTTACGTGCTGGTTAAGTCAGAAACCTGTGCATCCTGGTAAGTCCTTTCTGCAGAGTTCATCCAACAGCCTTTCCACGCTCTCAGCTCTAATTGCAGTCCTGCTTTTCTCGAAATACCAAATGCCAGGTAATTGTAGCCAGAAAGGGGCAGATATGTGAGTGCTTTTGTAGGATAGGTTAGTTCCCCAAAGTCCCCTTTTTGGGAGTAAGTCATGCTTGTACCCACTGTGTTGGTTCCTTGGGAGGATGAAGGTTGCTCTCCTGCCTCTCTGCTGTGGGAAATGCCCCATGGATGTTACTTAACCCACAAGTGAGGATGCACTTGCTATGATCTCAGCTATGGGACAGATCCCAACCTTTGCATGTGCGTGTTTCTTCACCTGCATGGGTCAGTGCTTGGGATTACGCCTGAGCTGTAAGACTTTCAATGAACATGGTTATTCTTCTGCTGAAAGTGATTATTTTTCTATGGAAGTATTATGACAACAGAGTGGGTGTGTTATGTAGAGAGATGCATATTTGGAGTACTCACTGTTGTTTGCCATCAGATCCAGAAATAAATAAACTGTTTTTGTTAGCTGTTTTATTAGAAAGGCAAGAAGCATCTGCTTAGCTGCACTTTGGTGTGCGAGTTGGTTGTTTGATATCCATCGTGGTGTTGGAAGCATCTGTTGACAGGTGGGAAGAGCTCTTGGTGAGCAGGCTCAGGGCTTTGTTGCTTTCCTGGATATAGCTGCTGCCCAGGTTAGGCTGACAGGTTAGGAGAAAACCACTACTTTGTCCTGTGCAGAAATCTGTTAGTATGGGTGGATACAGACTGACCCAAGCAACTGAGACAGACATTGAATAAATGCCCTCAACTTGAGAATGAAGGGCTGAAGCTGACCTGCTGTCATGTTAATGCTGTGCATGTTTTTAAAAGTGGTAATATATGGGAGTTCTTTCACTCGGTTTAGTTTCCATGTCATGTTACGGATTCAGTTTAACTCTAGAAGCTGCTACTCATCTAATGAAACTGGAATTAGTGTCCAGCCAAGTGAAATAACTAGCTTTGGAGAGTGAGAGGATATTGGGCTTTGCAAGGTATTTGCCATGGAGTAGCTTCTTTCTAGGGATAGAAAGCATGAACGTTTAAGTGAGTTTCATGATGTCTTGGTACTTCTCAACTTTCCATGTTCTTGGTGACTAAATGAGCTAAAAGACTTCGGTAACAAAAAGAAAGAAGTTCCTATTTTGACAAAATGCCGTACATCTACTATATGTCTTCAGAATGTATGAAGACAGTCTTTGACCTGCACAAATATCAGAGGTCCATATAGTTGCTTTAAGGTCACTTGAGTAACCCTGTAGAATAATACGCTGGCATTGCCTTTGACAGATTGCCTGGAGATTTGCTTGCTGAAGCCAGTCTTCAGAGCCACTGTGTCGTGGTAGCAAAGACTGTAATAAAATTGTTCAGTTCAAAACAGACCGTTTTTCATTTTGACTTGTAATCAATAACTGTCTGTGGCTGGTGTCGCCTCGGACTCTGTCTCATGGGGATGTATTG
The DNA here is from genome assembly GCA_013397395.1 of Sinosuthora webbiana. Classification (NCBI taxonomy): domain Eukaryota; kingdom Metazoa; phylum Chordata; class Aves; order Passeriformes; family Sylviidae; genus Sinosuthora; species Sinosuthora webbiana. Next base: position 5,963 of record VXBN01001091.1, on the reverse strand, counting down.
TACAGTGGAGTCCTGTATGCTAATCTGTGCCTATAAATAAAAATCCATCTCTGTGAAGACTCCTACATCCTTCTGGAGCTGGTGGAGAGCTAGGGGCTAAGAGGGGAGCTCTTGTTGTTTAGAGCCTTAGTAGACTTTGGTTAATTTGTATTCTGGATCTACTTTTTCCTGAAGGGAGACAGGATTTAGTACTTTTAGCTGGACAAGTGGTACGTTCACCATGTCTGTGGCAAATGGCTTTGCATTCCTTGTGGCTGAATAAAACAACAGGCCCAGTGTTTCTGGCAAACATGCATAGATGACAAGTTCTGGCCAACCCCTCTTGAGTGTGGTGGAGTAACACCTGGGGACTTGTCCCTGCACCCAGGGAGGCCGAGTCAGTGGTGCTCAGTGCCATCTTTGGGTCATCTTAGATGGGAACACAGGGATGTGTTTGGGGACAACACAGACCTGTGACAGTGCTTCCTCAACCCCTCACCTTCACAGGACTGTGTGTCCCAGTGGCACCCCGCTGCCTTCCAGTGAGATGCTGGTTGGTGATAAGGATTTATTTAGGGATGTGGCTAAGTGCCACAGGAGTCTGACTGGTTCCACGTGTCCCAGTTTAGCAGTGGAGGGAGCTGTGGGCAGAGCATCCTGGTTGAAACGTGAGGCTCGTGCGGGATCTGCTGACTTACAACTTGCTTCTGCTCTGCTGGAGTTGTGGGATTTTTTTCAAAGATGCCTGCAAAGGCTTCTTTATATGGACGTCTGAGGGAAAGGCTGGTGGCGTGGTGGGAGGATATCGAGTTACTTTGGGCTGCAGGACGCAGTGTCTGTGGAGCAGACGAGTCTCTATTTATACATGCAGCTGATGGTGGGCGTGCGAAAGCTCTCCGGCTCCTGCGTGAGCTGTTGTCTGCGCTGATAGGAAACTGCCAGATGGATACTGGGGAGGTCAGAGATGCTCTGCTGTCCCAAAGTGGGGCTGTACGTAATACCTGGTATATTTGCTGTCCTGTTGCTGACTCTTGCTGCAGCACGTGCAGGATGTGACTTAGATGAAGCAGAGTACTCACCTTGAATGCCACGCTCCGATCAGAAAGGCATGGCTGCCGTGAGCTGTATGAAGAGGGTTGTATGACTGTGGTGTGGGGTTACTCCTGCAGCTCTGCTCTCTCATGGGCTCAGAGGGGGCTGAGGCACAGCCCAGCAAGAAAGAAGGGAGGCCACGTGCCTCATGTGCTGGGGTGGGAGCAGGGTGGCCGTGCGTGGCTGAGCTCCAGAAGAGCGGGCGAGTGCGTTGGTGGCTGCTGCTGGATGATAATGAATATGAAACAGGAGCAGCAGAACATGGATCTAACTCAGTGTCTGCCTACGCTGTTTCAGACCATGGCTTAAAGAGCATTTCTCTCCATCAGCTGAAGCTGCCTCTGCTCTGCTGCCTTCCTCATCACAGCTCTAGGTGAACCAGGCTGGGGAGTTAATGCAGAGTAAAAATAACTGAGCTGGAAGAGAGAGTGCAGCTATGGCACACCATACCACTGAGGGAAATGCTCGCCAAAATGTGCCCACAGTGTTGAAGCAAGAACGTTGCATGTTTTGAGTCTTAGATGGCACGTGGAAACCAACCAAGAGCTGTTCTTCTGGTTTTACACTCTTTTTTTGCTGTTGTTGGAATGTCTCTTCCTTTATATGAGCTCTCTTTCACTGCAAGGGAGGCTTAAGATTGGTATATTGAGATATCCTGCCTCTGGATGGTTATCTTATAATGTGGGGTGATGCTCCAATATGTGCAGCTTTGGGATCTTTCTCCCTTTGGTTATTAAGCTTCCGTGCTTAAATTGCATAGCTGGCAGTAAATGCTGCCAAAATGTCATGTAGATGAAGCAGCTTCATAAGAGCTTTAGTGCCACAACCTTTCCCAACCCCTGCAATTACATTTTAATTCAATATTTCACTGGAGTTTTCAAATAATTCTAAATTAATAGGGACCAGATTGCAGGGGGAAGAGCTGGCACCGTTCTCTGTTTACTTACGGAGTCTTCTGCACTGCAGATACCCGGTCGATACACACAGCTGGGAAACCAGGTTTTCTCTGAGGACAGTTGAATGATTCCTGTTAGAGCCCATCCACAGTTTAAATGCTGAAACAGCTCCTAGGCAGGGAGCTGCAATGCTGGGAAGAGTAGGTGTAGGGAGGGAAGGCAGAAAGAAAAGCAGTTTTGGTTCCATCTTTAGTTTAAAGATTGTTGTTAAAAAGCAGCAAAGCAGTTACAGGAAAGGTCCTCTGCTGTCATGCCCGGCTCTGAGCTTCTGAGTTTATGGATTGTAAGCAGGCATGCAGTGATGTCAGGGGGGCTGTGTTATTTGGGGTGCCTGTGGTGCTTCTGCCTTGGTAGTCACGAGGGCTGCGCTCAGTTCTGCATCCGCAGGAATCCTTGCAAGCACATCCATGGGGAGCTTTGGGCACTTTCCCCTTGCCCTCATCACCCTGCTTGTGGTTTTGTCCTGGCTCTGGCCAGCTGTGTCTTTAGCTGAGCCATCCCCTTGCCATGGGACTCAATTATCCTCCCCAGTGGCAGGGCTGAGGGGTTTACTGCCAGGGGCTGGCTGGGAGTTGTGCATGGCTTGAGGCTGGGTTGGCAGCTTCCCAGACAATCCTTGAGCAGTGGGCATATAAAAGGATGGTTAAAATCCCCTGGATTCCTCCAGGGACAGGATTTCACCTCTTTTGCTTGGAAATGATAAGGCGAGCAAAGCACAGCACCAATAGTCTAGTGATGGACAGGCTTGTGTAAGACTTCAGACTTGGGCTTGATGGATTTAAACCACTGGATTTAGTCACAACTAATGAAGGCAACAGCCTTCGTTTAAATAATTGACTTGAATCTTACGTTTGCATTTATATTTATTTAAGTGATTCTCATGGGCTGGTAGCCATAAAATATACTGAGGAAGAGAGGCTGTGTTACATTGGATTTGGTGTTCCCTCTTTCTTATCCAGGAGAAACATCTAGTATCCATGCTTACATATTTAATAAATTGTATAGATTTCTATGTGTGTATTAGGATTTGTAGCATTCTTGATATACTAATTACTGTTGTTTTCCCAGTGATTTTGTCTCAAACTCTCTTTGAAAAGAAACTGGAATTCAATTACTGTGCACAAAAATAGGATTTGCTTAGCTGTACTGAAATATAATTATCTGAAGTGTATCAGATGCACACAAGAAGTATTTTCCTTTGCATTAGGACTGTGCTTCTATTGAGCAAGGTTAGAATGCGAAAAATTTGGACTGATGGCCTGTTTGTACCAAGCTTCTGAAAATATGAGGATTAGTAGATCTCATTGTTTCTTCTTAAGAGAAGATTCTACTGAGCTTCCCACTTTGTCTAAATCCAGTTAATTTTTCAGTTGTGAGAGGATGAAGTTGTTTGAAAAGTCTGGGACTAGTGTGGGTCCTTCTTACAGTGTGGATCTGCTGAGCCCCTGCATGCAGAAGTCACCTTCTTTAATCCGGTTCGGTGGCTTTGCTTCTGCAAGACTCACCAAACCTATTTGCAAAAAGTTTTCTCTTGAAAATCTCATTTCTGGTAACAAATAATGAATAGAAGTATTTGCAATCTTCGTCTGATAGTGAACAAGTATTACAAAATGTATTTGTGATGTGGTTTGAGAATACTTTCTTGTTCAGAAAAAAACAGCCGTGCAGATTCTTGACACAAATTGTTGTTTCAGTTTCTGGTTTTCTTCTTGCAGTGACATTACTTTCATGTGGGTGACCCACTGGAAAATTTGTTGCCCAGATGTAAGTGCAGGCTTTTAGCCACTGGAAGTATTTCTAGTAAATTCATTTTCCGGCAGCTGAGGGAAAAGCAGATTTCTGTCAATAAAAGTCTTTGTTATCTTGGAAAGTCAGTTATGAATGGAGAAACCATAGCATCATCAAAATGTGTAAGAATAAATAAATTGTACTTTGAGTGTTTACTAAGGAAAAGATTACAAGAAAACAAACCAATGTTCTTTAAGACCTCAAGGTAGGAACTCTGACTGTGAGAGTGAAAGATGGGCCATCTCAGGGCTGCTGTGGTTTCTGATACGGGAAGGAAATCCATTCACTTAATTCAAAAGGGAGAAAGTTATCTATAAGCAGTTTCATTAAGTTTTCACGATCAGTAGATTGGGAAAAAGAAACGATAGCTGTGTGACAGACTTCTTTGAGGTCAGAAATTTTGTATTTATAGTGGTAATGAAAAGACTGTAGTTCTTTGTTGGAGTGGCTTGACATAAATTGGGCCAGACATTGCCAATAGTATTTAAAAAATTGGTAATGCGATTAGTGATTTAATGCTGACTTTACATAGGAACGTTGTTAATATTTAATCAAGTTAAACACACTTTGTGTCTCTGCTTTGCAAACAGGGGGGGTGTGAGACCTTGCAAAGCTGGCACAGCATGTGCCGGCTCAGTGCAAGCTGGTCACAGCCTGCCCTAGGTCTGCACAGGAAAAGGGCTCCTCTGCCTTTCCAGGGCTGTCATGTCCTTGTCTGCCTGCAATTTGAGCTAATTTGATCTTTGATTGCCTCCAGCATTAAAGATGCTCCAAGGGGTGATTATATCAGTCTGGCCCCATCTCTGCTCTGCCCTGTCAGGTGCTTTGGCTTCTCCTCCCTGGATGTTTTCTACCTCAGTGGTACCTTTCTGGTACCTTTATTTGCACTGTAGCTCATCCACCCTTTTTTCCTCATTCAGTCCACTTTTGATGTCTTCCATCACTACTCAGGCCAGCAAGAGGAATGTTTGGAGTCAATATTTTTCCAGCTTCCAGGTTAAATTTTTTTTAAGTAATTCCCATTTATCAATGGATAGGAGCGCTAAAACATGCTGTTTACAGTTGTTAGCATTCCTGCTCTAAATTTGTTGTTACACTTGCTGAACAGGCAAGCACACTCAGAATTAGTATGTGGCTTAGCACATGTCCATCTGCACGTATTTTTATATTGGGAATGACAAATGCCATGGCTCATGTTTACTATGAACTGCTTATCTTGGATGGGCACCAAGCTGCATTTGCATGGGGGTTGGAATTTCATTAATACAGGAATGTGGGCTTTGTTTGGTTTTGTTTTGTTTTTTTAATTTGTGAGAAGTCTTAAATTTGCTAGGTGCATTAAAAAACTCCTGTTTAATCATTATTTTCTCGTGATTTACTAAGGAAAGGAATGGTGGGATCAGAGCAGTCACTGGAGTACTTTTCAAGGGACGTAGGTGCCAGGCCCTGTTTTTTAGATCTATGTGAGGACTGGCAAGTCTCCTCTGGAGCTGGTATCTGTGGGAGCTGGGTGGCTGACCGATTTTGGCATGCATGAAAGAATCCACTGAGCTCCTGTTGATATTTTTCAGGTCTAAGAGAGCTTTTAGTGTTCCCAGGTCCATGCTGGGTGCCCAGAGCTGCTGGCCCTGGGTAGCAGTGCCGCAGAGCTCTTGTGTTCGATGACTTTTCACAGAACCATAGAATGATTTGGGTTGGAAAGGATCTTAAAAATCATCTCATTCCAACACCCTGCCCTGGGCAGGGGCACCTTCTACGGGCCAGGTTGCTCATTGCCCCACCCGACATAACTGTGAGCACTTTGAGGAATGGGGCAACCATAATTTCTCTTGGCAAGCTGCTCCAGTGCCTCACCACACTCTGAGTAAAGATTTTTTTCCCTCATAGCTCATTTTTTCCATAGCTATCTGGAGGGATGGAGATCTGGTCCCTCCAATGGTTTTCTTGGCATCTGCTATGTAAAATTCACATGCTTGCCAATTAGGTAGCAGATTTTAAAACCTAGCCTACCATTAGCAGATAAAAAGTGCCCTTTTTAGGAGAGGAGTCTGGTTTGATGGTGGGTATTTGCACTTTGACACAAAATGAAATTTAAAGTCTTTTCCTCCTGGAGCTGCACTGGCTCTGGCCCTGGGGTAGCTGCTGTCT
>VXBN01001089.1:0-20387 GCA_013397395.1 Sinosuthora webbiana | reverse complement strand
CACCAAAATTTTGGTTTCTTTGACAGTAGAGTGGCCTACATGGCACTGGGCTTGCTGGCATAAGGTAGGATTCACCTCTCAAAGGGGGAAGAGGATTGTCGGCCAGCAGCTAGAAGGGCTGATTGATAGGACTTTAAACCAGACGTGATGGGGGAAGGGGACATCATCAGGTTGAACAGTGATAAGGTGTGGGACAACAGGCCATCCCACTCATACCAGTTTAATGCCAGCAAGAGATGCCTAGAGCCTGGAGACGGATCTCAGGTGAGCAGGAGAGCAGCTGAAGGACAACACCAAGGAATTCCAGGCACTCCAGCCAGTAAGCCAGCTTCATCAGGGGCCCAACTTAAATGTCTCTATGCAAACACACGCACCATGGGGAATAAACAGGAGGAATGACAAACGTGCACACAGCTACGATCTTACTGGCATCATGGAAACATGGTGGGATGACTCCTATGACTGGAGTGCTGGAATGAAAGGATACAGGCTCTTTAGCCTGTATCAGGAATAACGGACAGGGAAGACAAGGAGGCAGTGTTGCCCTCTATGTCAATGACCACCTAGAATGCATGGAGCTCTGCCTGAAGATGGATGAGGAGCTGACCGAGAGCTTATGGGTCAGGATTAAAGGGAGGACAGGAACAGGTGATTTTACAGTGGGGGTCTGCCACAGGCCACCTGACCAGAAAGATTGAGCCAATGAGGCCCTCTACAGACAGATAGGAGCAACCTCACATTTACAAGCACTGGTGCTCATGGGAGACTTCAACCACCCCGACATCTGCTGGAGGGACAACACAACAGGGCACACGCAATCCAGGAGGTTCCAGGAATGTGTTGATGACAACTTCCTCCTCCAAGTGACAGGGGAGCCAACAAGGAGAGGTGCTATGCTGGACCTTGTTCTCAACAACAAGGAGGGGCTGGTGGGAAATGTGAAGCTCAATGGTAGGATTCAAGATCCTCAGAGCAGGAAGGAGGGCACACAACAAGCTCACTGCACAAGATTTCAGGAGAGCAGACTTTGGTCTCATCAGGGATCTCCTTGGTAGAGGCCCATGGAATAAAGCTCTGGAGGGAAGAGGGGTTCATGAAAGCTGGTTGTTATTCAAGGATCACCTCTTCCAAGCTCTGGAGTGATACATCCCAATAAAGAGGATGTCAGGCAAAAATGCCAGAAAATACCTGCATGGATGAACAAGGGGCTCCTGGACAAACTCAAACACAAAAAGGAAGCTGACATAGGGTGGAAACAGCGACAAGTAGCCTGGGAGGAAGACAGAGATTGTCTGAGCATCCAGGGATCAGGTTAGAAGAGCTAAAGCCCTGAGAGAATTAAATCTGCTCAGGGACATCAAGGGCAACAAGAAAAGCTTCTAAAGGTACATTGGTGATAAAAGGAAGATTACAGAAATATGGGCCCTTTCCAGAAGGAAACAGGAGACCTGCTTAGCCAGAATATGTAAAAGGCTGAGGTACTCAATGACTTTTTTGCCGCAGTTTTCACCAGCAAGTGCTCCAGCCACACTGCCAGAGTTGCAAAAGGTCAGGGACTGGGAGAATGAAGAACCACCCCACGGTAGAAGATCAGGTTTGAGAACATATAAGGAACCTGAAGGTGCATAAGTCCATGGGACGTGATGAGATACATCCAAGGGTCCTAAGGGAACCGGCAGAGAAAGTGGCTAAGTCACTATCCATCCTATTTGACAAGTCATCTCAGTCCAGTGAAGCTCCCACTGCTGGGAAAAGGGGAAACATAACCCCCGTTTTTAAAATGGAAAAGCAGAAGATGCAGGGAAGTACAGGCCAGTCAGTCTCATCTCAGTGTTTGGCAAGATCATGGAGCAGATCCTCCTGGAAACTATGCTAAGGCACATGGAAAATAAGGAGGTGACTGGTGACAGCCAACATGGCTTCACTAAGGGCAAATCATGTCTGACCAATTTCGTGACCATCTATGACAGGACTACAGCACTGGTGGATGAGGGAAGGGTGACTGGTGCCATCTACCTGGACTTGTTAAAGCATTTGACACTGTCCCACGCAACATCATTGTCTCTAAACTGCAGAGACAGACTTGACAGATGGACCACTCAGTGCATAAAGAACTGGCTGGATGGTCACACTCAAAGAGTTGTGGTCAATGGCTCAATGTCTAAGTGGAGACTGGTGACAAGTGACCTTCCTCAGGGGTCAGTATTGGGACCAGCACTGTTTAACATCTTTTCTGGTGACATGGACAGTGGGATCAAGGCCACCTTCAGCAAGTTCACTGATGACATGGAGCTGCGGTGCAGTTGACACACTGGAGGGAAGGAATGCCATCCAGAGGGACCAGGAGAGGCTAGAGGTGGGCTTGTGGGAACCTTATGAAGGTCAACAAGCCTAAGTGCAAGGTCCAGCACCTGGGTCTGGGCAATCCCAAGCACAAGTACAGGCTGGGCAGAGAATGGGTTGAGAGCGGCCCTGGGAAGAAATACTTGGGGGTGTTGGTTGACAAGAAGCTAAACATGAGCTGATAATGTGCACCTGTAGCCCAGAAAACCAACCCTGTGCTGGGCTGCATCCAAAGAGGAGTGGCCAGCAGGTCGAGGGAGGTGATTCTGTCCTTCTACTCTGGTGAGACCCCACCTGCAGTGCTGCCTCCAGCTCTGGAGTCCCCAGCACAGGAAGGACATGGACCTGCTGAAGCAATCCAGAAGAGGCCATCAAGATGATTAGAGAGATGGAGCACCTCTGCTGTGAGGAAAGGCTGAGAGAATTAGGACTCTTCAGCCTGGAGAAGAGAAAGCTCCAGGGAGACCTTAGAGCAGCCTTCCAATATCTGAAAGGGAGCCTGCAACAAAGGCAGAGAGGGACTCTTTATCAGGAAGTATAGCAATAGGACAAGGAGTAATGGCTTAAAGCTGAAAGAGGGTAGATCTAGATTAGATGTTAAGAAGGAAGTCTTCCCTGTGAGTGTGGTGAGGTCCTGGCATGAGTTGCCCAGAGAAGCTGTGGCTGTTCCATCTCTGGAAGTGTTCAAGGTCAGGTTGGATGGGGCTTAGAGCAACCTGGTCTAGTGGAAGGTATCCCTGCCCATGACAGGGGGTTAGAACTAGATGATGTTTAAGGTCCCTTCCAACCCAAACCATTCTATGATTCTATGAAATATTTTTTTGGAGTCAGAAGCTGGAAAAAGAAAAGAACAGAATATCCATATTGCACTCACGGAGGGTTGATGTGTTGGATAAAATTGAGGTCCTGACAGCTCCTAAGAAACATACACACACTACTGCTAGATATTTTAAGAGACTTCAAGCTACAATGTGTACATGTATTTTTTTTTTAATTTAATACAATCCTATTTACCATCTCATAAAATGAGTGTTTTCATGAAAATGAGATCAGAAAAATTCACCCTGGAACCCTGTCTAAATCAGTGTCAGAATTGATAATAACATTCAGAATTTGTGACTCCACAGCAGATTCAAAAAGTGAAATACAGTTCCTTCAAAAGGATGGTAAAGGGCTGTCCACAGTATTACATATTGTCTGTATGATTTAAGTACATACTAGAAAAACAATTTCTCTATAAGGATTGAGATAATAAAGAGGCAGTATTCCAAAGTGAATTTGTTAAGAATAAGTACCACCAAATCGAAACAATTTTATTCCATAAAGCAATGTCTTGTGGATTAAGAACTGTCATGTCTCAACTTTTTAATGATTTTTTATATAGCTTCTCATAACAATTTCACTAACAAGGTATAGAAGTATGGGCTAGACAAAAATACTGCAAGACTGCAGTATACCCTATTGTAAAACTGTTCAGAATATCAGTTGTTCTTGGTAGAAATGGATGTACAGAACAGAGGTGAACAAAAGCAGTTTTTCAGAGCACTGCCTTAAGAATAATACCATAAAGTATTTGTCATTAACAACTTTTCATGTAACATAATTATTTTATTAATCTAAAGATCATAATGAGCTTTTGGAATTGACTGAGGCCCACAACTGCTTTTAAAAACAATCAAAATTTACACTTTTCTTGACTAAGCAGAATAATCTTTTTAAACAAAAGAAATTCTGTAAGAAGCAGCACAAATTTATTTATCTGAGAAAGAGCAATTGTAACAACATGAAGAGAGGTAAGCTGTACAGAAAGACAGCAATATGTTTATAACAGCTTGCAACACAAATCTAAATTATCACCAAAGGAGCAGCTATATTCATATGACAGTAGTATACAATGTCATGTACAGTTCTTTTCTGACTACTCATCCTTCTAAGTCTTTAAATAGAGTTGTGTCTGACTTAGGGTGGTACAATGTCAAGACAAATGCAAACCAATTAGAATTCTGATAAAAACATCAAAAACAAAAGCTCAGAAATTATTACATATACAAAGATGATAAAAAGAAATGGTGCTATTCAGTCTGTAGAAGATTAGATAGGTGCAAGACACAATAAGATTATTTGATATGTAAGTGATTGCTAAAAATAAAACAATAAAATCTATGTGAATTGTTTGTCCTTACCCATTGGAAAGAAGTCAAGAAGTGTCATGCCTAACTGCAACAAAAATGATTCAGGCTAAGCATTAGAGGAAAACCTTTGTAGCACTAAGAATTTGAATGGGTTGCATGGCAAGAGTAAGGAAACCTTATTACCAATATTTTAACAAAAAAAAATGAGATGGAAGTTATTCAGAGTGATACTGGTACATCTCATGTAACATGAGGTTAAGAAGATTGGAAGCCCCCAAGCCCTTTACTGCTGTATTTTCTAAAATCACAGAATCTTTCTCTGGAAATCTTCCCAACTTTTGTACTAGATATAAAGAAATTATTACTTATTTTGATTAAAAGACTATATTGACATTCATTTTCAAAGAGCATAACTTGAAATTCAAAGTTAAAGGGATAGTATATGAGCCAAAGAAAAACATACATTTGTGAGGTTTTTCAGGACAGATTATATTTACTTTCCACACTCTTTCAATATTTTTCAGGGAAAGGTCCCACCACTTTCTCCAGAGTTTCAATTGTCTCATGAAAAACCTCAGCTTTGGCTGTTTCAGCCTAAAACTGCTGCATTCAAAAGCATCCTTGCATAAAAAAAGTTAAGACTTGAAGAAAGAAACAAGAATGAATGCTTATTTTGGCCCTGTCAGAAAATATCTTTAAATAAATTTCTTCCACCTTTGTTCTGAATGACAGAGTGAGATGATAATTTTTCTTAACAAGTACCTCTAGGAGCACTGAAGTCTGTACTACAGATTTGAGAAGATTACTAATTCTTGCCAACCACTATACATGCAAGGAGCAAGTGTAGAGAAATCTCCATGGAGAGGTCTTATAAATACCTAAGAAAATAAATCTTTCCAAATTATTCAGAAAATAATCAAGTACCCATTAATAATTTCTGGAAGAAATACAATTTATTTCTGGAAAAGAGTACAAAATCATTTAGTTTCATAAGGGTTGTTACAATTTCTTACAGATGTTTTCCTAGAAGAACTATATGGAAACAAGATGGTAAATATATGAATTCTTCTCCTTGGAAAGCAATGGACTAAAAATATTGTGGAAGACTTTTCTCTGTATAGAGCTTTAGAATTTGTCTTAGGTTAAAAAGAAAATTCTAGTATTCCAGAGTACTGGGAAAGCAGAGCAAATGAATAAAGGATTTTGATAAGTAATTGATCTAGGGTAATGGAGACCACAGAATATTTTACGAGCTCAACAGAAGTAAAATACTTTAGGTTAACTTCTCATAGAGGAATTTATAGAACTAAATTTTTTTATGAAAGGAGATGATAGCAAGAAAACAGAGCAACTATTGTGTTTGCATAGCTAAAAATATAACAATTACATAACAAAGAAAGGATAAAGTCCAGCCAAGAACTTTTGGATAAAAATTCAGCTGCTCTGGTACCTTTACTGGAACAGAAGTGAGGGAAAAAATTCTGTAGCAGGGAAATTTTACTCCATTGAGTAAGTAAATAACCAACCAAAAGAAAAAAATATACCTTCTGTCATCTCTCAAATAATTGCCTGAGTTGCAAACAAAACTTCTTCCTCATTCAGATTCTGTTAATCAGACAGGTCTCATTCATAAAATGTCCTGAGCTGGAAGAGACTCACAAGGATCATTGAGTCCAACTCCTGGCCCTGCACATGACACCCCAACAATCCCACCCTGTGCCTGAGAGCATTGTCCAAACACTCCTTGAGCTCTGGCAGCCCTGGGGCTGTGACCACTGCCCTGGGGAGCCTAGTCCAGTGCCCAACCACCCTCCATGTGACGAACCTTTTCCTAATATCCAGCCTAACCCTCCTGACACAGCCACAGCCATTCCCTCAGGTCCTGTCATTGGTCCCCAAAGAGAAAAGATCAGAGCTGCCCCTCCTCTTCTTCTCAGAAGGAAGCTGTAGACTGCAATGTCTCCCCTCAGTCTCCTCTTCTCCATGCTGAACAAACCAAGTGACCTCAGCTACTCCTCATTGGTCTTGCCCCCAGGGCGTTTCACAGAATCACAGCATCATTAGGGCTAGAAAGGACCTCTGGAGATCATCCAGTCCAACACCCCTGCCAAGGCAGGGTCACCTGGAGCAGGTGACACAGGAATGCATCCAGGTGGGTTTGGAATGTCTCCAGAGAGGGAGACTCCACAACCTCCCTGGGCAGCTGTTCCAGTGCTCTGCTACTCTCAATGGAAAATTCTTTTGCATGTTGAGGTGGAACTTCTTGTGTTTTAGTTTATGGCCATTGCTCCCCATCCTGTCGCTGGGCACCACTGAAAAGAGTCTGGCACCATCCTCTTGATGCCCACCTTTGAGATATTTATATGCAATAATGAGATCCCCTCTCTTCTCTTCTCCAGACTAACCAGGCCCAGCTCCTGAAGTCTCTCCTCATCAGAGATGCTCTAGATCCCTCATCATCTTTGTAACCCTCCATTGGACCCTCTCCAGGAGCTCCTTGTTTTTATTGTACTGAGGAGCCCAGAACTGGACACAAGCACTCCAGATGTGGCCTTACTGGGACTAAGTAGAAGGGAAGGATCACCTCCCAGACCTGCTAGCCACACGCTTCCTGATGCACCCCATAATACCATTGGCCCTCCTGACCTCAGGTTGCACTACCAGCTCATATTCAACTTGTCATCCACCAAGACTCCCAGGTCCTTCTCTGCAGAGCTGCTCTCTGGTAGATCAGCCCCCAACCTGTGCTGGTACTTGGGGTTATTCCTCCCCAGGTGCAGGACCCTACACTTGCCCTTGTTGAACCTCATTAGGCTTCTCTCTGCCCAATTCTCCAGCCTATCAAGGTCCCACCGAATAGCAACACAGCCTACAGGTGTATGAGCCACTCTTCCCAGTTTTGTATCAACAGCAAACTTGCTGAGGGTACGTTCTATCCCATTGCCCAGGTCGCTGATAAACAAGTTGGATAAGATTGGACCCAGTATTGATCCCTGGGGAATGCCGTTGACTACAGGCCTCCAACTGGATTCTGCTCCGCTGATCACGACCCTCTGAGCTCTGCCAGTCAGCCAGTTCTTGATCCACCTCACTGTCTGTATTGGGTCTGACTGAGATAGAGTTCATTTTCCCTTAGCAGCCCTCACAGTGCTGTGCTTGGCATTGGAAGCTGGAAAGGTGTTGAGAACACCCCAGTGTTTTAGGTGCTGCTGAGCAGCACTGGCACTGCATCCGCGCTCTTTCTCTAACATTCCCCCCCATCAAGGGGCTGGGAGTGGGCAAGATCCTGGGAGGGGACACAACCAGGCCAGCTGACCCAAACTGACCAAAGGGATATTCCATACTATGTGACGTCAGCTCAAATATAAAGGCTAAGGGAGGGAAGAGGAACGGGAGGGCATTCTTTATTCTACAATGTTTGCCTTCTGGAGCAACCACTACGCATGCTGAAGCCCTGCTTCCTGGGAAGTGCCTGAACATTGCTCACTGATGGGAAGTAGAGATTAACTTTTCCCCTTTGCTTATGCACACACAAACTTTCGCTTTTCCTTTTTTTGCTTTAGTAAACTGCCTTTATCTTAACCTACAAGTTGTTCTTCATCCTATTTTCTTGCCCCTGTCCCACTGGGGAGTGATATAACATCTTGATGGGTACCTGGTACCCAATCAAGCTCAAACCACACTATCCATTCATCCAACCCACAGTTCCTGAGCTTACCTACAAGTATGTTATGGGAGATGGTGTCAAAAGCCTTGATGAAGTAAAGGTAGACAACATCCACTGCTCTCCCCTCATCGACCCACCCTACCATGCCATCACAGAAGGCTATTGGACTGGTCAAGCATGATTTCCCCTTGGTGAATCCATGCTGATTACTCATTATGACATTCTTTTCTTCTACAGGCTTGTTGCAGACCTCCAGAATGACCTGTTCCATCACCTTTCCAGGGATGGGGGGGAGGCTGACTGGCTGGTAGTTTCTTGGGTCCTCCTTGCCCTTTTTGAAGATGGGAGTAACATTGGCCTTCCTCCAATCATCAGGCACCTCTCTCATTCTCCACGACTTTTTCAAAGATGAGGGAGAACCACAGAGTAACAACAGTAACAACATCGGCCAGCTCCCTCATTACCCATAGGTGCATCATGGGCTCATGGATTTATGGGTGTTGAGTCTGTTTAGCCAATCTCTAATGAAACTCTATGCGCAGGGGAAGTTTCCTTTCTATGGCGTTCCTCTCTTAGCTCTGAGATCTGCAACTCCTGAGAGCTGTCCTCAGCAGTGAAGACTGAGGCAAAGAAGGCATTCAGTAATTCCACCTTCTCTGTATCTTCTGTTACCAGGACACCCATTGGATTCAGCAGAGGCCTCACATTTTCCCTAATCTTCCTTTTGCTGCTGATATACTTGTAGAAGCTCTTCTTTTTATCCTCGATGTCCTTTGCCAGACTTAATTACAAGTGGGCCTTGGCTTTCCTTGTCGCATCCCTGCATACCCTGACAACATTCCTATAGTCCTCCCACATGGCCTGTCCCTTTTTCCATATCCCATAAATTTCTTTCTTGCATTTGAGATTTGCTAGAAGCTCCCTGCTCATCCATGCACATCTGCTGCCCCCTTTCCCTGATTTCTTGCTCATGGGGATACATTGGTCTTCAGTTTGGAGGAAGTAGTGCTTAAATACTGACCAGCTCTCTTGGACTCCCTTCTCTTCCAGAGCCCCATCCCATGGGATTCCTCTAAGCAGGTCCCTGAAGAGGCTGATGTTTGCTCTCCTAAAGTTTAAGGTTCTAGTTCTGCTAACTGTTTTGCTTCCCTCACGCAGGATGCTGAGTTCCACCATCTCATGGTCGCTACATCCAAGGCTGTCCCCAACCTTCATGTCTTCAACCAGTCCCTCCTGGTTTGTTAGTACAAGGTCCAGCAACACACCTTTCCTTGTTGGCTCCTCCACCACTTGCATCAAAAAGTTATCATCAATGATCTGAAGGAACT
This sequence comes from Sinosuthora webbiana, assembly GCA_013397395.1. NCBI lineage: Eukaryota > Metazoa > Chordata > Aves > Passeriformes > Sylviidae > Sinosuthora > Sinosuthora webbiana. The sequence goes on along the minus strand of VXBN01001089.1, from coordinate 10,917 downwards.
TCCTGGACTGCGTATGCTGGGCCATGTTGACTCTCCAACAAATATCAGGGTGGTTGAATTTCCACAAGAGAACCAGAGCCAGTGATTGTGAAGTTACTTCTAGCTGCTCACAGAAAGCCCCATCAACTTTGTCCTGATCAGGTGGCCTGTAGTAAACACCTGCAACAATGTCACCTATATCAGCCTGTCCCTTAATTCTCACCCATAAACTCTCATCTCATTCATCTGTCCCTTGGTAGAACTCAATACATTCCAATTGCCCTCTCACATAAAGATCAACTCCACCACCTTGCTTCTCTGACTTGCCCTTTCTAAAAAGTACATACCCATCCACAACATTCCAGTCATATGAGCTGTCCCACCATGCCTCTGTCATTGCAATGAGATCATGGCCCTGCAACCACACATAGATTTTCAGTTATTCCTGTTTATTCCCCATGCTGCATGTATTTGTATACAGACACTTCAGAGAGGCAATCAGGCATGCAGGTTCCCTAGAAAGGGTATAAGAGGATTCACCATAACCACCCTCGATGTGGTTTTTCCTTTGATCCTTACCTTGAGGGGCAGTCAAGGAACATCATTCACTGCAATGAATGGTATGACCTGTTCCCCAGGAGGAAGCAATGGCATGAGTGTTGCCACTTTGGACCCCATCCTGGAGTCCTTTGGTTTAAAGCCCATCTCACCAAATTGGCCAACCTGCTGCCAAAACTTCTCTTGCTCTTTTAAGACAGGTGGATCCCATCCCTCCCTAACAGGCTGCAATCATTAAAGCAGAACCCATTGTCATAAAGGCCAAAACCTTCTTGATGGCACCAGCCACAGAGCCAGACTGATCTGCACTTTGTGTCTGCTTCTGGTGATCCCCATTTCTCTGACCAGTAGGATAGATGAGAAGATGACTTGGGCACGGATGTTTCCAGGGCTTTATAGTCTTCCTTGATCCTACCTACTTTTTGGCTTGCAGCATCATTTGTACCCACATGAAAAAGGAATAGTGGGTAGTAGTCTGTACTCTTGACCAGTTGGGACACTCTTAGCAAAATCATGGATATCAGCCCCCAGTAGGCAGCATACCTCTCCCAGCTCTATCAGGCCAGCAGATGGGGGCCTCAGTGCCCCGTAACAGAGTCACCCACTACGGATCACTCAACATTTCCTTTTACAGTAACTACCATGCACTGCTGGTGCAGGTTTCCTTTGTTGGCCTTGCTCATGGACATCTAGTTTTTACAGCATCATATCTTTTTGGGACACCTTCCACTAGATCAGGTTACTCAGGGCCCCATCCAACAGCCCCAACTCTCTCAGCTTTTCCTCATAGCAGAGGTGCTCCTGCCCTCTAATCATCTTGGTGGCCTCCTCTGTACTCGCTCCAACAGGTGGGGTCTCACCAGAGCAGAGTAGAGGGACAGAATCACCTCCCTCGACCTGCTGGCCACTCCTCTTTGGGTGCAGCGCAGCACACAGGGGGTTTCTGGGTGCCAGCACACATGAACGGGGCATGTCCAGCCTCTCACCAACCAGCACCCCCAAGTATCTCTCCCCAGGGCTGCTCTTCACTCTCTACAACTACCTGAAAGGTGGTTGTAGTTAGGTGGGGGTTTGTCTTTTTCTCCAGGCAGCATCTGACAGAACAAGAGGACACAGTCTTAAGCTGTGCCAAGGGAAATATAGGTTGGATATTAGGAAAAAGATTTTTACGGAAAGAGTGATAAAGTACTGGAATTGTCTGCCCAGGGAGGTGGTGGAGTCACCATCCCTGGATGTGTTTAAAAAAGACTGGATGTGGCACTCAGTGCCATGGTTTAGTTGAGGTCTTGAGGCATGGGTTGGACTCAATGATTTTAAAGGTCTCTTTCAACCTAGTGATTCTGTGATTCTTGATCTGTTCATCCCCCAGCCTGGATTGATCCCAGGGATTGCCTGACCAAGGTGCAGCACCAGCATTTGGTCTTGTTAAACCTCATGAGATTCCAATGGGCCACTTCTCAAGCTTGTCCAGGTCCCTCTGGATGGCCCTGTCCTTCAGATGAGTCACCTGTACCACTCAGCTTGGTTTCATCTGCAAACCTGCTGAGGGTGCCCTCGATCCCTTTGTGTCATTAATGAAGATATTAAATAACACTGGTCCCAATACAGACCCCTGAGGGACACCACTGCCCACTGATGTCCATTGAGACTCAGAGCTGTTGACTAAAACCCTCTGAATGTGACCATCCAACCAATTCCTTCTCCCCTGAAGAGTCCACCCATCAAATCCATCTGTCTCCAATTTAGAGAGAAAGATGTTGTGGGGCTCCATATCAAAGGCTTTACAGAAGTCCACAGAAAGGACATCTGTAGCCCTTCCCTTGTCCACTGATGGAGTCACTCCATCAGAGGAGGCCACTGGGTTGGTCAGGCAGGACTTGCCCTTAGTGAAGCTGTGCTGACTGTCACAAATCACCTCCCTGCACTCCATGTGCCTTAGCAGAGCTTCCCAGAAGATCTGTTTCATGATCTTCCCAGGCACAGGGGTGAGGCTGACAGGGCAGTGGCTCCCAGGGTCCTCATTTCTACACTTTTTAAAGATGGGGAACAATATTTCTCTTTTTTCAGTCACCTGGGACTTCACCTGACTGCCATGCCTTTTCAAATATCATGGAGAGTGGCTTGGCAACTACATCAGCCAATTCCCTCAGAACTCTGGGATGCATCTCATGAGGTCCCATGGACTTATGTACATTCAGGTTCCTCAGGTGGTCATGAGCCTGATCTTAGAGTGGGAGGGACTTTGCTCCCCCAGTCCCCGTCCTGCTGTCCATCCATTCGACAGGTGTGGGAAGAGAGGTTGGCATTGAAGACTGAGGCAAAAAAATTGTAGAGTACCTCAGCCTTCTCCTTGTCCATTCTTAACAGTTTTCCAGCACTGTTTAACAGGGAGGGGGGGGGAACACCTTTGACGGCTGACAGACCAGTAGAAATCCTTCCTGTTATTCTTTGCGTCCCTTGCCAGGTTCAGTTCCAGCTTTGCCTTGGCCTTCCTGACCCCATCCCTACACAACTGGACTGCATCCCTATACTCATACCTATCCTTGTTTCTATTGCCTGTGCATTTCCTTCTTACCCTTTAGTTTGACCAGCAGGTCCCTACACAGACATGCCCATCTCTTGCCTTCCTTGCCCAGTTTCTTGCTCCTGGGGATCACTGGCTCTTGTGCTCTATGGAAAGCTTCCTTAAACATCTGCCAACTCTATTCTGCTTCCTTGTCCCTGAGGGCAGTTTCCCAGGGGTTCCTATTGACTGACTCCTAGAAGAGCTGGAAGTTTGCTTTCCTAAAGTTCATCATCCCAACTTTACTTTTCCTCTCCATAATTCTACCAGGCACTCAAGTGAGCCTGAAAGGCCTGTAGTTTCCAGAATCATCCTTCTTGCTCTTCTTTAAAATTGGGACATTTGCCAGCTTCCAGTCAGCTAAGGCCTATCCAGATTCCCAAGACCATTCAAAAATCATTGAGAGGCCTCGTGGTGACATCAGCAGCTCTTTGAGGAGCCGAAGATGGAGGCAAAGAATGCATTAAATATCTCTGTATCATCCACGTCCCTGTTTGTGAGGTGACCATCCTCATCCTGTAATGGGCCAATGTTATTTCTTCACTGCCTTTTACTATTAATGTATTTTAAAAATTCTTCTTATTGTCCCCCACAGTTTTGGCAGCTCCAACTCCAGTTGAACTTTGGCCACACAATTTTCTCCCTCCAGTGGTGAGCAGCATCTCTGTATTCTTCCCATACCACCTGACCTTGCTTCCACAGGGCACACACCTTCCTTTTTAGCCTTATTTGCAAGAGGAGATCACTGTTCAGCCACGCCTTCTGCCTCGCCTGCCTGACTTCCAACATTGGGCAATTTCCTGCTCCTGTGCCCTTAGGAGGAGATGTTTAAAAAATGACCAGCACTGATGGACCCTAGCACCTTCAGAAGTTTTTTCCCAGGGAACCTTACTCACTAGTTCCCTGAGCAGCCTGAAGTCTGCTCTCCTCATGTCCAGAGCTGAGGTTTTGCCGGCACTTTTCCTCCTGTCAACAGATTTTCAAGTCAATCTCTTCATGGCCACTGTGGTCAAGATAGCTTCCAGTCACCACTTTGCTCATGAGATCCTGTGTTGACCAGCAGCAGATCAAGGAGGGCATCTTTCCGACTCGGCTCCCTTAGGACCTGTTCCATGAAGTTGTCATCCATGTGTTTTAGCAATCTTCTGGACCTGTTTGTACCAGCTGTGTGATATTCCCAGTTAACAACTCACAAGTTCAAGTCCCCCATAAGGATACAGGTGGTTAATTTAGAGGTGTTCCTCAAAGAATAATTCATTGGTGTCATGGTCCTGGCTAGAAGGTCTATAGATTTTTACCATGACATCCTCATTATTTGTTTTCCTGTTGATTCTTACCCAGAGGATCTCAACCGTGCCATAGCCAACTGTAAACTCCACACATTCCAGTCTCTCCTTTACATAGTGCCACACCCTCCCAACCTTACCTGCCCTTCCTATCCCTCCTAAAGAAACTGTAATCATCCATCATGACACACCAGTCTTGAAGTAATTCAGAGCTGTACAATCACAGTCTCCAAGTCTCCAGAAGTCCTTGCTACTTCCATCTCAGAAGTACAGAAATGCAGTCTGTAAACATACCTTCAGTAATTGTCTTACATTTCTATGTTATATAAGAAAGATTAGATATAACATCCTTCCTGTGTTTTTTCTCTGGACTGGTGTCTAGTGCCATTCTTTTTGTCCTCCCAAGCAAACAACTAATTATTTTGCTAACTTTCTTTATCAAAGTTTGCAATTTGTCAACCAAACTTTCAAGGACAAATGATAGTAGCAACAAAAAGCTCAGTGTAGGTACTTGCTGCTTGTTACTGGAAAATTTATCAGCATAACCAATTGCTTTCACTCCAAATTATAGGCCAAAACCTCACTGTCAGGGATCACATATTCTAAATAGCACTAATTATCCACATCTCTTCAATACATTTCTAAAATGCAAGATTAGAGGAAGTAAACATCTGGCAAGATTCTTGCAGCATCAAGAACTGGTTCTCTCAATCAGGGTTTATTAATTTCTTTAAGAAGTCAAAATGGTAGCACCATTAGTAACAGTATTTCGGTTGTGTGCTTTATCAATGAGAAAAGTAAAGCTAACATACAGGTAAATCAAAAAGCTCCTCTTCCACTTTTTCAGCCTCTCGAATGCTGAAATGTTACAGTCTGAATTGTACAGTCAGTTGTTTTCAGAAATATTCATGAAAGGTATACCTTCAAAACAAGTTCCAAGACAACCAATTGAAACAGCAGCAACTTTAACTAGAAAAATAATTCAAATATTCTTCTGGCTGAGTGGCTACTGAACAATTTAAATTTCTTTAAGAAGTCTATGCAGCAGTGGGGGAAGATGTCGTAAAATTCTTTTAAATTTAGCACAATAATATATGATCCCTATATTAGTGGTTAATGCTTAGTTTTGTACCATACAATGCTTAGTACAAATGCCAGAGATTACTGTGGCCTTGTGTTAACTCCCTACATCTGTGACATTATAATAAGTCTTATGCCAGCTAATGCTTCCTTGTTTACTTATATCAGTGATTAATATGTACTAGCAGATGTCTTAGTTTTGAGAACAGAGAGAGAGTGCTGGAATAAAGAATGATAAGGGAAGTGCATTGTGACCTGACCACATATTTGAGATAGTGTCAAGGAGAAAAGATTCATCAGATTATCTGGGAACATAAAAGGGAAGTTTTAGGAATGGGATGTTCCCAAATGACCACCAAAGACCCTCAAAAGACCCCTACTCATATACAAATATGTTCATGGAAATAACAAGCATATATGCATGTATTCGGGAAATGTGATGAAAATGTAATAGACATATGATGAATATATATTAGTTTCAGGAATATAACCTGGTCTGTTAGGTTACTGGGCATGCATGCTTTGAGGAGAATTCCCCATGCATCCAGTGCTGCTAATAAAGCAATGTTTGCTTCCTAACATAAAAAAAATGTTTGGAGCATTTATTTCTCAGTTTTAGGTGACAATGGTAATCATATATTTGAGTGGAAGTAGCTTAGATTCACAATGTTGTTAAACTGATCAACTCAAACATCAATTTTGTGTACAGAGTTAAAGAAAAACAACCACATTTAGTCTCTGCCATTTACACAAGTCTCACAATAAGTCCTTTAGCACAAAATCTCCTAAAATACTGATGATGCTGGCATGCTATACAATTACTTCTCACTTGCATTTGAGCCACATTTCTTCTATCACTGTTTACCACAGTATATGCCTGCAGAAGATGAACCACAGCGATCATTTAGCAGTCACAGGATCATAGGATAATTCAGTTAAGAAGGGACCTTAGGAGGCCTTTAGTTGATCCTTGTGTTCAAAGCAGGGTGAGCAAGACCATGTGTCCTGGTTCCAACCAGGACAGGGTTAATTTTTGTAGTAGCTGTGAGGGGGCATGGCCAGGACCCAGAGGTTATTCTATACTACCACACATCATTGCTGGGGGCAAGGGGAAAGGGAGTGTCTTCTGGGGAGAAGGGGCTCCTTCTAGTGGAGTAAGCAGGGGCAGAGGAAGCCATCTGCTATTGTAGGGGGGTTTTCATGTGAATAGTTTCCTTTCTTGTACCCTTTGTCATTACTATTGTTGCTGTCACTGTTCCTTTTCTTATCTCATTGCTGTTTCCAGTAAATTGTTCTTATCTCAGCCCATGATCTTTGCCTTCTGTGTCTCCAGTTCTCCTCTCCAGCCCACCACAGCAGGAGGGAGAGGGGAAAATAGGAGGGTGAGAGAGGAGCACATAGTTTGGGAGAGTCTTGGTGGGGACACTGAATTGGGAAGTATCACTCCTAAACCGCAACACCATGTTATGCAGGGCTTATCCAGCCAAGTCTTGAAAACATCCAAGAATGAAAAATGCACAGATTCTCTGGGCTTTTCCAATGCTCGACTGTCCTGACAGTGAAAAAGGTTTTCCTTATATTTAGTCAGAACCTCCCATTTCATTTTAAGTCCATTGTCTCTCATCCTTGCTTCACAACACTGTGGAAAGCCTGACTCAAGCCTTCCTGATAATTTCATAGGTATGAGGAAACTGCTCTAAGGTCTGTCTGTCCATTGTGTGTCATCCCATCTGTGTGTCCCTGTTGTCATCATCATCCACATCCCCCCTCAAAGACTTGTTTTATCCAGGCTGTACAACCCCAATACCCTCACCTTCTCTGGAATCTCCCCCATCTCCTCTTCTTCCTCTCCACCTAATCTGACCACCCATAAAGATTTTGTTTCAGGATTAAAGAGAAGAAAACCCTATTGCATCTTTTTACTATTGCCATGTAAATACATAAGCACTGAAAACTTAAATTAGCAAGAATATGCCCAAACCCTTACCTTACTAAATCTCATCTATCTCAGTTATTGCTTCTTAGGGAGAATATTAAAAACAGCAGTATGCACTACATATTTTAGCATAAAGAATTATTTTCTCAGCTGACTGAATGTTTACCCTATTCCTTTTCCACAGCTAAGGTTTTCAGGCTTCATTTATGCTATATATATTGTGTTCATTGAACTACTTTTAATTTCATGTTCATAAAATTTGATGATTGCAATCAAGACAAACATTGTATGTTAAAACACTTTTGAGCTGGTTAAGAGTTCAATACTTGTAAATGCTGCCTTTAAATAATTTCTTATGTAGAGCAACTGAAACCATTCCTTTAAAGAATTTAGTCCTCATATTGGAAAGGATTTAAAATTATTCTGTCCTTCATGAATTTGAGCTTTGTTTTGAAATATGATTAGTCAATCTTTGAACCTTGAGAAATTTCTTCTGAATCAGGGCTCAAAAAATTTTGTATCCAAAACTTAATAACATACTCTTTAGTACTATTGGAATATAGAAGTTGGGAGACCTAACTAAATACCTCTTTAAACTCTGAACTAAATACCTCTTTAAACTCTGTGTTTTAAAACTGGGAAAAAATACATTGATATATATGACTGCCAGATTACCTTTAAGGGTTCCATCACTTCCAGATGGAGAGCAGACTGACTGTGGTGACCTCAAGGAAAAAGATGCAGCATTCCTTACTGAAGGATCGCCATCCTAAAGTGACCATGATAAAAAAAAAAAAAAACATGAACACTTGATAAAATAAAGACTGAAATTAGTACATATACTGATAAAATGGACTGGATGAAAAATCATACAAAAATATTAGAAAAATATTTATTTATATAAAAAACTTTGTCATTAGGACTGCTATTAGACTACTATATAAACAAAATTCAAAAAACCAATCAGCCTTAAGAATTTAGAACCAGAACATGCACACAAAAATTAAATCCATGTATGTCTTCCAGCTAAATAAGCACTTTTGTTTGACATTAGGATTTTATTTAGAAGTTTTTTGTTACATATAGTAAAGAGCTGAAAAACAGAAAGATGAACTCTCTACAATACCAACTGAAAGAAATTGCGTAAAGGAAGTAGGTTTTTTTCTTTTTTAAACAAATTCAGCATTTTTTAAATTAGCCTACTCTTAAAGTTTATTAGAATGTCGTCTTACTTTTACAGTTAAGCAAACCAAAACTTTGTATTCATACCCTCCAACATAAACACATCAGGATTGAACAAAATTTGTAGCACGCCCATTGTGGCAACTGAGATAGATGGATGGTAACTACACACTCCCTCTGACAATGGCCAAACAGCCAATTTCCACATGCATAGCAGTAGATCAGCCACTGCATGTTATGCCTTGTGAAGGCATAGATCACACTGCTTAAGGATAAAGAAAATAGATTGATATTTATGGACTGAAAGTGCTTACAAGGCAAAGAATATAAATTCATAAGAAACCAGATTTCATCAATTTCATCATACATAGGCATTTACAAAACAATTCTATTAGATTTTTCCCCTCCCACAGCAAAATGAATCTAAAACTCATGATGTGCTATTAATTACACTTATTTTTCTAACTGCTTGCAAAAAGACTTGTTGCCTGGTGAGAAAGCCTCATGTGCAAAGAAATCTAATATTCTGATGTAATGCAATAAAAAGAAGTATACCTTAAACTTAGATTTTTTTTTTATAGGAAGTCAAAATGAATTAATTTGCTGATGTAACAGTTACTTGTTTACTTAATACACTGAAAGTAAGGAGTTGATTTTTTCAAATATGAATTACCTTTGAATTATAATAAATCTCAAACCCACCAAAATACTGGGTGGAACAAAAGCTTAGTAACTTTTAGAGATATATATTTTTTTATTAGAACAGGAGAGGTCCTCTACCCATGGACTGCCAAGGACAAAGGCAAAGACGTCTTTTATTAAATTAACTAAACTAACTAACTAGGTAGATGACCTTTCAGGAACACACATGCCATTCCTGAATAATTGTCAGCTACTGTAGAAGTCCTCATTTACTGTTTCCTAGACCAGAACATCATCAAATGGTGAGATGTAAGCACAAACTTATATTCTCGGCATCTTCTCACGTGCACTTACAGCCCAGAAAACCAACCCTGTCGTGGGCTGCATCAAAAGCAGTGTAACCCAGCAGGTCAACAGAAGTGATTATGTCCCTCTACTCTGCTCTGGTGAGACCCCACCTGCAGTGCTGCCTCCAGCTCTGGAGTCCCCAGCACAGGAAGGACATGGACCTGCTGAAGCAATCCAGAAGAGGCCATCAAGATGATTAGAGAGATGGAGCACCTCTGCTGTGAGGAAAGGCTGAGAGAATTAGGACTCTTCAGCCTGGAGAAGAGAAAGCTCCAGGGAGACCTTAGAGCAGCCTTCCAATATCTGAAAGGGAGCCTGCAACAAAGGCAGAGAGGGACTCTTTATCAGGAAGTATAGCAATAGGACAAGGAGTAATGGCTTAAAGCTGAAAGAGGGTAGATCTAGATTAGATGTTAGGAAGGAAGTCTTCCCTGTGAGTGTGGTGAGGTCCTGGCATGAGTTGCCCAGAGAAGCTGTGACTGTTCCATCTCTGGAAGTGTTCAAGGTCAGATTGGATGGGGCTTAGAGCAACCTAGTCTAGTCGAAGGTGTCCCTGTCCACAGCAGAGGATTGGAACATGATAGTCTTCAAGGTTCCTTTCAACCCAAGCCATTCTGTGATTCTCAGGTTTCTCAAAAAATGGTCCTTGAGTATATGCGCAGTGAGCCTCAAGTATATGCTTGCTGATTTAGTAGAATCAAATATTGCAAATACACAATATCCTGCACACATTCATAACTTTTAAAGAACAAAATCCTAAAGCTAAGAAAAAAGATAAACAAAGATTTAGATTTTATGATTTAATAATCCTTGTTCATAACTATCTCTGCCAATGGTAACACTGCTTTTAAAAAAGGTGCAACATTATGATGAACTTGATTGTTTGTTCATATATAAATGCAAAACTTGAATTACTTCAACTTGGTCAAACTGTTTTCTGCAGGATGGCTAATAAAATCAGTTTTTAAAGGTATAGTTTTTACCCTTGGTCTTTTTCCCATTAAACCGACCAATGATGGTATGCTTTATGTCAGTTTTGAATGAGTTTCATAGAATTGTTAAGGTTGGAAAATATCTTAAAGATCATCAAGTCCAAAAATAACACAGCACCACCATTATATTGACCATTAAACTATGTCCCCAAGTGCTACATCCACACATTTTTTGAACACTTCAAAGGATGGTGACTAAACCACTGCCCTGGGTAGCATGCTTCAATGCTTGAAAACGGTTTCCATGAATAAATTTTCCCAAATATCCAATCTAAACTTCCTCTGGCACAACCTGAGGCCATTTCCTCTTGTCCTCCAGAATTCAACTCCCACCTGGCTCCACCTTCCTTT
>VXBN01001086.1:195965-235306 GCA_013397395.1 Sinosuthora webbiana | reverse complement strand
CCAGCCCAGCCCCAGGGGTGCCCAGTTGACATTCCTTGCCCAGCTCAGGGCTGGAGCAAAGCATCTGCCCACACAAAGAAATAAGCTTGTTATTGCTGCTGGAAGAGCAGCTAAAAACAGCAGCCAAGGGAAAACCAGACTCTCCCGTGTCTGCCACAGAGCTGAACCAGCTCTTATGGACTGCAGAGCCCGTTCTTCAGCATTTTCCTCTACCAGGGCAGCCCTTATGGACTGCAGAGCCCGTTCTTCAGCATTTTCCTCTACCAGGCTGTGGTGCCTGGCCAGCCAGGCTGGCCCTGAGCGTGGATCCCGGTCTGGGGGGATGAGATGGAGAGATGCCCAGCAGCACAGGACTCCTGGCACCCCAGAGGAGCTCCCTGCTGCTGTGCCCAGCGTGGTCTCACAAAGCTCTCCAGGAGCTGGAGAGGGAGGACGAGACTGCAATGCAAAGTGCTATCATTGCTGTATTAGCCTCAACTGAAATGTGCTACATAAGTGCAAATTGCTGTTATAAATCATAAACATCAAAAGGCCATAAGTGCCTAATAATGGCCTAAGTGGCTAATTTGTTTTATGTGCTACTGGAAGAAGCACCGTAAAGATATGGAACAAAAAATTTCCCTCGTTGTGGTTTGGCCTCTGATACCAAGAAAGGCTGGAAGGGGGTGGGAGCAAAGTGCTGCTCCAGCACATATTCAGGAGCGTTTCATACCAAAGCCTGTAATTAAAAACACAGCACAAACCCCTGCCAGAGCCTGGGCCCTGTGCAAGGGAAACGTGGCCAGTGCTGGGGGTGACCCCAGGGAGTGGGTGAGTGGGGCAGCTGCTGGTGAGCAGGACAGAGATCAGTGGCACCATCCCAAACTGTGAGCAGTTATTTGTGAAAAGAGACAAGGAGGTGTCGTGGCCAATGGGCCCTGCTCTGGCACTGCTGAGTTATGTAAGTGAGGTGTGATGCCTGCCATATTCCCCTGCTCAACACTGTGTCTCTGCAGGGACCCAGAAAGATCCCAAACACCATCCTGAGCTGGGCTGAGGGACACCATGGCCTGGCCTGGCTCCTCTGCACCTCTGTTTCAACGTGGCAGTCTCCTCTCCCCACCCAAAAAACAACTGTGTGCCCTCCATCTGCCTTTTAATTGCTCTGGGACTTTTGGGGTTACGTGGTGCTCTAAAGGCTCTTTCTGGCTGGCTGGCTGTGCTTGTGAAATTAGCCTTGAAGAGCCACAAATACCCTAATCCAGCCCTGCTGTGCCCTGAAGATATTTTCCTCATGCAATTCTTATGCTCTTCAGGTCGGAGCTGCCTTCCTGCTCCCTTGGCCCAGGACAGGCTCATGCTGGAATTCTGGAAACTTAGATTTGGGGATTTTGGTATATAGTAGTATATGTGAGGCAAGATGGATGATTTTGGGCGTTGTCTGAGTCCTTCTTCTTCACCTTCTTCTTCATGGTTTTGGGTGTTTTTTTCTAATTGGGTGAAAAAGGTCTGCATTGCAGCCTTGGGTGGTCATTATTGGGCCAGAAATATAGGTAATATAGGTGTCACCTCGTTATTGGGTGATTAGTGCTTAAATAACCTTGGAAAGAGTTAGAGGTGCTCCATTTTACCTCATTTCTCTGACTTGCCAGTTAGAGCTCACAGCTCGTGAGTCTGTAAATAGATGAGAAACAATAAACATCCAGGTCCAAACATGAAACTGTGACTCCTGTGTATTAATCCCAACCTTGGCAGAGAAAAAGAAGCCAGAACCATCACAAATGGTGCCCCGTGTGAGGATCAAACTCACGAGGTTCAGGGTGCTCCATGCCCAGCTCAGCTGATGGGGTTCTGCTGGCGGAGCAGAGGAGGTCCCTGCAGGGCTCAGGAGTTCCTTGCAGGGACCAAGCCCTCTTTTAGCATGCAACACATGGAACTCATCTCTTGGTCCAGAGACCTGGCCATGGCCCAGCAGAGCCCAGATAAATCCCCTGAGCATTGGGCAAACCCCCTCGTGGCCACCTGGGTGGAACATCACATGCAGCTGGTTTAGTAGGGATGAGCAAAACCAGTCTTTCCTAATAACACACCTGAGCATGTCCCCTTCTTTCTGCCCCAATGGATCCCACTTTCTGTAGATACTTTGGCACTAATTCACAGTAAGATCCTGGTGTCCCTCTCTAATTGCCACAGAAGAATTCCCCCAGGTGTCTTTGGGGGAGGAATGTGACCAGAATAACGTGTTTTGTCATGGGGCTGCAGCGAGGATGTTGTGATGGCAGGAGAGAAACATCAGGCCACAGCAAGGACCAGGAGCCCGACACTCAGGATCCATCCACGTGCCCTTGTATCCCAGGTGGATCATGTGGGGATTGTTCCCAGCACAAGGAATTAATTCAGCAGTATTTCAACTCAGGTACAAATGATTTAGAGTACAAACGGTGCTGCTTTCCTGTAATGCATTGCCCTGCACAAAACCCTGGAGGGAATGGCTCAGGGAATAGCCCTAATTGGTCTGTTCCTCTTGTGATATCTGTGATAGTGTGGAGGAAGAAAAAAACCTCTTTATCCTGAAATGAACATATGCCAAAAAACCAGCATTTTAAGAAATAATTTCTTTGATGCTTATCACTTCCAGAGCACATGTTCAGTGAGCTCTACACACAGGAAGCCCAGGCTGTGGCTGACCTCTGCATGCCCAACGAGAGGGACAGAGCTTTATTTGTCACCTTGGTGGGGGCATGGGAAAAAAACCCAAATCCAGCTTTTACAGCTGTGTGTGAAGGCACAGAGAGAGAGCTCTGTGAGCTTTGCAGGTGGCTGAATGGCAGAGCTGGACCTGGCAGCTTTTGTGGCAGTGGCACAGAGTGAGTGTGGACACCAAGCTGTCCCCTCTGTGCGCAGGTGAGTCACAGCTGTGCCTTCAATAGGACAGAACCCTGGAAATGGAAATGGAAAGTGGCTTTTCCTCCACCAGCCCGCTCAACACAGGGAAAAATGGGAGATGCAGTGTGTGTTCAGCTTTCTGAGTAGAACCCACTGAGATGATCTCCTGTGCTAGCTCTGGTGCTCCTCAGACCCTCTTTGAGGCAGTTGAAGGCATTAACCCAAAGAAATCTGCCCCATGTTTGCTGGGCTGTTGGTTGGGCTTGTGGCAAAGTAAGTCAGGCTGCCCCAAGAAAGAAAATGTCTGTTGAGCACAGTCAGCCTGAAGTGAGCAGGAGGAGATAAGAGAGTGGTAGAAAGAGAGGATGGGGCCTCGCTGTGGACGAAGCAAACCTCTCCTTTCTGAGCAGAAGGAAACAAGACACTTCTGACATTTGCATGTGATGCAGCAGAGCTGTCAGCAAGGACAAGACTGGAAAAGAAAGTGAGAGACTGCCTGTGCTCCTGGGGAACGCCAGGCCTGGCTGTGTTTCAGTCCATTTGGCTGCTTCAGCACCTCCTGCAACAAAGCAGTTGATGTGAGAGCTCTACAAACCCAAGCCCAGGGGCAGGGAACCCAGCCCTGCAGAACGTGCTGCTCTGCCAGGAACTGCAGCTCAGCACCACCATGGCCAGGGGCAAGGGCACCTCAAAGGCCTCCTGGGCCCTGGACACCTGGAGGCAGAGGCAGGGTCATTTCCCACTGCCTGGAATACCTTAATGTGCAAAATGGATTCCTGTCTGTGCAATGTCAGCCCCCAACATCTTCAAACTGCCAGTTGATGTTATTTTATTGTATTACAAACTGTAAGTAATGAACCACATGTAATGTACATTATTGCTGCTTTTAAGCAGAAATAACTAATTATTGATCTGTTTGTTAAACGACAGTGCAGGTGTTGTGTTCTGACAGCAGGGACACGGCAAGGGGCAGTCCATGGACCCAAGAGCAGTTTCTTCCTCCTCTGCACTGGGAGCATCTTTCTCATGGCTGCTCCCCAGCTGCAAAGTGATCATGTCTGAGCTGGCTCAGCCCTCCTGCCCTGCTGGGAGCCTTGCAGGGATGGAGATGTGTCTGGCTGGCCATGAACACCTGCACCAGTTTTCACCAGTGCACCCATACCCGTGGGCTGAAGTTTTGGTGAGGCCAGAGGTGTCCTGGTGCTTCCTGCTCATCCTGGCCCTGCCTGCCAGGAGGCTGGTGCTACGTGATGAAGCACCAGATGATGAGCTTTGGTTTCAGACACCTGGCAGTGACCTGGTGTAGGCTGTTTATGAGGTCTTTGTCAGGGTGCATACATTCAGTTCTGCAGCACTGGTTGCCCTATGGAGTTACACACAAATTGCTGACTGTCCATTCAGTGGAAGTGTCTCGTGAAGAAATTCAGCAGGACAGAGATGTGTGGTGTGCCTGTCCTGCCTGGAGCCTGGCATTTCCCTGGGGTAAGGCAGAGGCAGTGGGTGCCAGCCCCTCCTGCTCTGAGCTACAGGCACTGAGGGCAGCAAAGCCACTGAGGAAATTTCTTCACCCTGGGATAACCAAGCAGGCCCTGCTGCTGTCCACTCCTCCTTTTCCTCTGCTCATCTCCATCCCTGCCCTGGGGGATAGCTGCCCTTTTTTCTCCTTTCCCATCTGTGTGCTGGGCTGCTGATGGTGCCTGAGCTCATCCCCACGTGCTCCTGCTGCTGCTCTCTCCCCATGGCCCATGGCCCATAGCCCGGTGACATTTGCTTCTTCACTTCTTTACTTTTGGATCAGTAAGTACCATGAAAGCACCATCCAACCCCCCTCAGCAGTGCCAGGAATGAACTGGCACTAATATAATTTCATATCAAATGAGATTACCCTTCTCCCCCATTAGGCACACTTCTCTTCCAGGGACAGTGGCAATGCAGGGACACAGCAATTCCTCCGACCAAAACCTGCCTTCAGAAGTGGCTTTTAAGGACGCCAGGCAGTTCCAGGCTGTGGCTGGTGCTGATGCTCTGAGGAACGGCAGGACTTGGCCGGGGCTGGGGCTGGATTGATGACACCTGTCTGCCTGTTTCACATGCAATTGCCTACAAACAGCCTCTCCTCCCGGCTGTCACAGGTGCCTGCTGGTTCCGAGTGCCATCCCCCGCGGGTGGGACAGCCCCTCGCTGCTGCTGTGACCTCTGAGGGATGTCTGGGTGGGGCTGGGCTGCTCAGTGTTCCTGTGCCCCCCTTTGCTTATCAGTGAGGTCCCTTCATCACCTGCAGGGTAGTCCCTGTGTGTTGGCTCTCCTCTAAGACACAAACTTGTGTGATAGTTTAAAGATCATTTGATGAGGGAGCAGCTCTGGGAAGCAGCACAGGCAGGGCTGTACCAGCACAGGCTCTTGCACACCCTGCCTTCCTGCCCGAGGCAGCAAATGCGACCAGTGCCATGACAGGTGCTGTGACACTAACCTCCCCTTATCTCGGGAAGTGAAAACTACGCAGGAAAATTTGTTTTAAAGCCACAAAGTCACTCCATAGGTCTGAGGCAGGTGTACATCCTCTGTGGTAACGCCTGATAACTCCCAGGACAAGGAATTTTGCACGGAGCTGCCACGAGCCATTCGCACCTTTTGACCAGAGAGCCAGGGACTGCTGCCTGGGGTGGATGGATGCTGGCTTGCTGACAAAAGGATTTCAGGATCTCATTTCAAGTGCTTTCAGCTCCTGCCAGACTGCTGAGAACAGAAGGAGGGGTTTTCACACTTGTGTTGTTAAACTGTGACGCTCCCAGGATGTTGCAAAGGATTTCACAGACAGGTAAGATCACTCACAGATCCATTAGTGCAGCTTCTGACCCAGCAGGGCCGTGCCTGGGGCTACAGGAGAAGGGCTCAGGCTGCACCTTCCCCTTGCTGCTCTGCTGGCAGCCTCTCCCACTCTGCGTGCCCGGGGCAGGGCTCTGAGCAGGGTGTCCAGCAGCCTCCACATTGCTCTGACCTGTTCGTCGGGATCACACAGTGCTGGATTTAGAGATCAGACATTTGGATGTTTTGAGAATCATCCCCACTAGAATTCCTAAGAGCACTCAGTACGTCCGTGGTGTCAGAGTGGTCAGAAGAAATCGCTCATTGCCTTCCCTGTGGACAGGGCACAGGTCTGGTTTTCTTTCTTCAGCTTATGGGTAAAAACCAGAATTTTCATTATCTGTGAATTGTCAGAGGAAAATACACACAATGATCCTGGCCCAGGGGCAGGTCCCTGCAGCCTCTGCAGCTCCATCAGCCACAATGAGCTCTTGCTCCCTTGGTCCTCCTTGGGTAACTGACCACAGGAAACTGGTCAGGACATGGCAGCTTTCCCTCCACATGAGGTTTTTGGTTGGCCATTGATTCAGAGGGTCCCTCTGCCTTAGTGATTCCTGCATGGATCCTCTCCTTAAGGTGCTCCTTAACTGCAGGGTGTGCCTCATGCCCAGATTTGTCAGCCTCCTGGCCCAACTCCAGCTGAGTACATTATCCTGCTTACCTTGAAAAGGAAAATAATCCCATGGATTTGCTCTTGCCTTGCTGGAGATTACTGGGTGTTAGGCTGTGTGTTGGCTAAAGGGTTTCTGTATTATTTGGAGTTAAAGTGATGGTTTAGTGCCAGGCTGACAGCTCCTGGCATGAAGATGCTGCCATAGCATCTCTCCTGGCCTTTGCCATGGATCAGCTTTACTTCTATGGATTGGTTTTACTCACAAATTCAGAACTTTGCTCCTCAAACCATCCCTGGCAGTCTCAGGGGAAGCCCAGAGGACTCTGTCCTCAGAGGCATGCTGGTGGAAATTCCTGTGCCAAGCAGCGGGAGGGACATTTCATCTTCATCTCCATGAGACCTTCAATGCTTCAGTTTGCTCCTTGCTGCAGTGGGAAAGAAGGGTTAAAATGTGGGAGCAGGGAAGGGAAAGGTCAGTTATGTAAAGCCACTTTCATGTACTTAGGAGAAGAGTGGTAACAGGAGAGCTGTTAAAATTTTTTATAGCTAGCACCAAACAACACTGGTGTTAAAAATCATGGAACTGTTTAATAGCAAGTGGAGGTGTACATTACTTAATTAGAGGCATGCAGCAGTGAAGCCAATGGAGAGATATTATTTTAGTATTTTTTTTCCAGAGGGCATATCAAGTCTACTCACGAATTAATAAACAGATTGTAAAGCCTAAGCAAGCATATTAGGGGAGTGCACGTGTGTGTACTGGGTCTATAGACTGGGGCTGTGCACACTTGTTTGTTTGTTGCCATTGCATTTGAAATATGTTCCTTGTTTTCCATATAGACCTCAGCGGAAGAATTATAGCATATTGGGTTTTTCCAAAGGCTCTAATTAAGATCTTCGGAGTTGATGTGTGTTTACTGAAAAAATATGGCATAAATGAGAGCTAAAGCAGCAGCACTCAGTTAACCCATGAGTGGTAAGGGGCAGTGGCTGTCACCTCAGAGCCTGCCTTTGGTGCACCGTAAGAGGAACAAAATCACAGGATTCCCTCCATTTCTCTCACCCTCTGATTTAAGTTATCATTGAAAAGGTGTTTTTGAACTACTTAGAGCTGTCTACAGTTTAATACACATCTCTGGCCTCTCTCTCAGCTCTCTTAGCTGCTGTTAAAGGTAGTTAGATTATGAGGAAGTGTTAGCTCACCCTGAGGTGATCAGCAGTAGGACAGATGTGGACTTTAAGGAGGGCCCATCCTGTCTGTAAAATGACATTTCCCCCAAATGGAGCTGCTGGATTTGCTCTGATGAGGACACCATCAGCCTGTTAAGCCTCAGTAAGGCTACTCTCCATTAGGCATTTTCCTAACCCAGTTTGATTTTGCCCCTGACACTGGTTTGATTCCTTTTCTAAACCCACTCGTGCACCTTCTTTAATTCCCAGTTTGAGCTGCCCAGCTCCATCCATGCCCGAGCTGTGCCTCACAGGAACCCGTGGTGTTTCACGCCTCACTAGCAGGCAGGGAGCTTCCAGCATGGGCTCCTGCTCTCCTGACTCCCTCCCTCCACTCTGCTCTCCCAATTTGTATTTTAATACCGACAATGATGACAAATTATGACCAAAAGTCTGTCCTTAGTGGGTTTCTCAGTGCCCGCGGTTTCCCCCAGCAGGTGCAGGTTTGCAGCCCTGCCCGGGGCTCCCTCCTCGGCCAGGGCTCTCCTCCACCTGGAGGAGTGGCAGAATTGATGAAACATTGACCATGTAGAGTTAGCTGACAAGTGATTCTCCTTTGAACCATTCCTGATGTTTTCATGTGTGTTGCTATGCAAGGACTCACCCTTAAGAGAAAAGACTCTGATCAGAGTGTGCAAACTATCAAAGTTTAGAAGTAGATGAAATGGTAAGAATTGATTAGATTTATTTTTTTTATGACTTCTTCATTACCACCTTACCATTCCTCACCACTTCTGACGGAAATTATCTCCAAGGAATTTTTACATTGCTTTGAAGAACAATATTGTAATATTAAAGAATGGAAAACATCAAGAAATGAACTGCAGCAGTGTTTATATATTCTTTACACAGATAATGACCAAAATACTTCTGGATATGGTTTATTAAGGTGACTCCACCACTCCTCCATTCCTGGCACAAGCTACTCCTCACATGGCTCAGGCTGCAGGGAAAGACCAGTGGATTGCACCACAGAAAAGAGATAAAAGATGAATGGCAGACAGTGTCTCTTTAGCTTGGCTGGGGGCAGCCCCACAAGCAAGGCAAGTCATGAAGATAATGATGAATGAAGGATGCAAAACTGAAAATACTCCTCCCATGTTCCTATTGATCTTCCAGCAAAGGCCACATTTAAAATGGAGACATAATTTTAATGCAGTGGCCCTCCCTGGGCTGCAGTTAAGCAATTTAGGTCATGGAGATTCACAAAAACCCCTTTCTGCAGCCTCAGCCCAACCAGCCCCAGTGCCAAACACCAGTTTGGCCAGTGCTCTTGGAGAAGGCTGCTGGGAGCCCGGGCACCACTGAGTACTTGGCACTGCACGAGGAGAGGGGTGCTGAGCTGATGGCAGGAGAGGTTTCTCTTGTGACTGGAAGATGATCCAGAGGGGAAGGAGATCACTGCCCTGTCTGGAGCTCCCCCAAATTCCCCTTCAGGGGGACATGGCCATCAGCAGCCACCACCCACCCAAAACACCTTTAGTCCACAATCACAGCCTTTCAGCAGAGCTTGGAAGAGTCAAACCCCCAAAGCTTTACCCCTTTTGGGTGTGGGATGTGATGGAGGAGCTCAGCAGAGAGCTCTGCCCCTGATGCCACCCCTGGTGAAGCCTGGCCAGAGGCAGCTTCTGGCCTTTGGCTTTGTGAGACAGAGAAGCCCAGGACTGGGCTACAACGTGTTGGGATTATTTTAAGAACTGCAATTTTTCTTTTAGAAGAGAAGTATTTTTTTACTTTCATCCTAGAAACTGGAACTAATTTTACATGTGTGGTCCAATTAACTATTAATTTACCTCATTAACTGCTGACACTTATGCCTTTACTTTGTATCACATACACACTTGTGTTCCCATAGTCCAAGCCTAAGAAGCTTGTCTGGAAACCATTGAATTAAAGCAAGATGAAAGGATTAAGAGTTACCTATCTTAGCAACAGCCTTGGGAAGCTCTGGAAAAGAATGCATCACAAAAATGAATTTTTTTTTATGCACGCTATCTGAAACTCTTTTATTTTAATAATAAAATCTCCAATTAATTCAAGAAGCTTCCTTCTACAGAACTGATCAGGATAAAACCATATTTGATTTTCAGTGGCAGCAGGACCTTGGAGGGCTGGGAGAACCCACCCCTGGAATATTTCTTCACCCTCCAGGCTTCCAGTCTGTATCATATGCACAGCACTGTTGCCTTAAGGCCTTTTCTCATGCAGCTCTGCAGGGAGTAACACCTTCTCCACACCATGTCCAAGCTGATTAAGTCTCTGCCTTGGCACAGCGAGTGAGCAGGTCTCAGCCCAGGCTATCCAAGGACAAGACACTGACTCCAGGGCTCTCCCCAGCTTTGTGCCAGCTCAGCCCTATGGACACCAGGAGGAACTGACACTACACAAGTGCCTCAATTCATCCTTCTGCCAAGAGAAGCAGCACTTCCCAGTGCTGTGGTGTCAGATGCTTTGGAAAGGCAGCCTGCTCTTCCCTGGCTGTGTGTGCCCTGGCTGCCTCTGCAGCAGAGTCAGCCTGAGCCTGATGTTTCTCTGATTGGGGTATTTAGGGACATGGTTTAGTGGTGGATGCAGCAGTGCTTGATTTACTGTTGGACTTGATGATCTTAAAGGTATTTTCCAACCTAAATGGTTCTATGGTTCCACATGCACGGGCAGTGACAGGCAAACATCTGTAATGGTGCTCTGGACAAGAGAAGGGTGTCCTGGAATTACAGTGAAGGAATGACAGAGACCTGCTGGAGTGAGGCCAAAGGAGGCCACAAGGATTATCAGAGGGATGGAGAACATGTCCTGTAAGGCTCTGGGATGGGGATTGTTCAGCTTGGAAAAGACAAGGCCCCAGGGAGCCCTTAGAGCACATTCAAGTATGTAAAGAGAGCCCATAAGAAAGATTAGGACAAACCTTCTAGCAGGGCCTGTTGTAGCAGAACAAGGGGGAATGGTGTTAAACTAAAAGATGGTCAGTTAGATTAGATATTAGGAAGAAAGACTGGACTGTGAGTGGGGTGAGCCCCTGGCACAGGGTGTCCAGAGAAGCTGTGGCTGCCCCCAGATCCCTGGCAGTGCCCAAGGCCAGGTTGGACACTGGGGCTTGGAGCAGCCTGGGACAGTGGGAAGTGTCCCTGCCCATGGTAAGGGGTGAAATGGGATGAACTGTAAGGTCCCACTCCAACCCAGGCCATTCTGTGATTCTGTGCTGAGAGATTTAACCACAAAGTAATGCTTTAACATGTACAGGCAGGAATAAGAACGAGAACAGAAGGGTAAAACACCCCCTGTGAAATTCTGTGATTCCTGTTCTGTCGAGGGTCAGGTGAGGTTATCACACTGTTCCTGCCAACCAGGAATCAGGTGAAGCACAGCTTCCTCCACAAACCTGTGCCTTAAAATACACCTCAGCTATTTATGTTTGGGTCTGGTACCCACCTGCCTATAAGTGTTGCCTGACAGCTCGTTCAGCGACATATGGTGTAATTTTTAAATGTGCTCCTTCATCTGAACATACCTTTGGATATTTCTCAATGCCAGTTGGGTGCTTGCTGATGTTGCTGTACTGTGCAGTGGAGTATGTGACAAAATGGACTGGTTGTGGACACTAGTGCCAAAGCTGATCAAGCCAGCACTGATCCTTATTCCATGCCAGTTTCACGTTGGTGCAGCTTGGCTAAATTAAACTGCATTGCTCCACTGGATTTTCATTGACTTAAGTTAATTATACAAGCATTGAGGAGGTACAGAAGAGTGAAAATCAAGCCCACTTAAAGAAAAAGCAGAGTAGATAATTCTTTAGGAAGGATCTGTTAATAATCCAATGGATACCTTTTATCCTGTGCATTGATCTTCTTCTTGTGAGAACTAATTTGAAGTTCATTTCCAAATTACCTGACCTCAAGCAGTTAAAATATTGCAATATAAAAAGTTAAAATTCAATTGATAAACCAGTACTGGTCAGAATATTTGATTAATGTATTACACTTCCTTGACATGAGTGTGAATGCAGGGAAAGGTGCTCTCTGGAGGAACAGGCTGCAGAGTCCCTGCAGGGTGGCAGAGCACACCTCTCCTGGTGCTGAACTGAGACCTGCTGGGTGAGATTATCCTGGGGTTTTTGGGAGCAAAGGAAGGAGAAGTTAAGGGCTCTGGGTGACAGCCCTCAGTCCCTGCCTGGCAGGGAGTCATAGGATGGTTTGGATGGAAGGGGCTTAAAGCTCATCCTGTTCCAATCCCCTACCCTAAGCAGGGATGCCTTCCACTGGACCAGGCTGCTCCAAACCCCATCCAGCCTGGCCTTGGACACTTCCAGGGCTGGGGCAACAGTGGAAACCAACAGTGATGAGAGAACTTGGAAGATGGAACTGAAATACATGCAGGGAGCAAAGGCTTTGAGGAGCTGCTGTCCTGTGATTGGGGACAGAACTCCATCCCTCTGTACCACATTTGCAGGCAGCACTGTGAAAATAAAGACATCTCATGAGACAGCTCTGTCCTGTAATGAATGTCCAAACCAGCACAACTTCCCCAGGACTTTTGGACAAAGATGTTGTCCACACCCAAGAAAAAGAAAAAAATTCACTGAAGATGAGGGTTGCCTCCCAGAAATGGAAAGAGAGGAGCTTGACTCTTCTACCAGCTGGCAGTGCTGATATTATTGCGTGTAGGAGCAGCTTGTACGCAGCATCTCTTTACAATGGTAGCAGGGAAGCTGGAATGTTGTTATATCAGACTATCAAGTTGTTATGTTGGATTACATATAATGCTATCACAAATGACAGAATGCTTGCCTCCCATCAAAAATTTAAAGAGCAATAGACCTCTTTTCAGCTGTCATTGCTGATAACATTTTATGCACAAGTTTATTCAAGCTCAAATAGAGATGCAGCCTGTCAATAAAGAAGCCCTGGCAGATTAGGTATCGAGTATATTAAAGCTAACAGTACTAATGTGACTGTGCAGCCTAATCTGACATTTTAAAACTGTGACAAAATGAACCCTCCAAGTCCTCCCCAGCCGTCGCAGCAGGGCACGTTCGCGGCTGGGTTTTATGGAGTGGAAACCAGAGCAGGAGAAATGAGGCAGGCTGAAAACCACAGAAAGGTCGGCAAGGCTTGCTTCCCAGGAAACACAGCGGATGTCTTCCCTTCCTCTCGCTCTTATCTCATCTGCTCTGCTCCTCTCTTCCAGAAAAGTGGGTAGAGCAACAAATAATGGCCCTAAATTGCGGCAGAGGTGACACAGATTACACATTAGAAAAGCACTCGAGGGCAGGAAGGGTTCAGCGCTGGAGGAGATTGCTGGAAAGGGCGTAACACCTCCATCATTACAAGGCTTTAAGAAGGGGTTAGGGAAACATCTGCCAGCAATGAGGAGGGGTGGCTGATTTTGCTTTGGAGACCCAATGCTACTTTGTGCCATTCACTTTCCTGTCCTCAAAAACAGCCACGGCTTTCTACTGCCAGCAGAAAGGGCATGTGAGTGTCTGTGTGCTGGAGCTGTTTGCACCAAAAATAGTCCATTGAAATCGATAAGGAGTTGTGGTTTTACAACAGATGGCCTGGTTATGCTCCCCTTTCCCCCTGCCTACTCTTATAAGAGGTCTCAGCAGCTGTTGCTGATCTTTTGAGGGATGCAAAATCAGGAGAAAGTCTTTCCCAGGCCTGGGAAAGTGGAGCATCCAGAAATTTGAATCTGTCCTTTGCAGCTGGCAAATATTCACATGGACAACTTGATCTTCAAGAAAGACAGTCTGTTCCTGGCAATCTGTACATTGCAACTGTGGTGTCTTCATGCTGTGCTTGGTGATAAAACACAAGCCTCCACAGTTTGATAGCTCCAGCTAAAATCCAAATCTGTATGCGACACCTCCCTTCCTGGGGAGGGAAGGGGAACACCAAGGGCTGCTGAGAGGCTGGAGCTTGGGCATGTGAGGGCTCACGGGCTCCCCACTGCAGTGAAATATCTCTGTGGCTTTGGGGCAGGTGAGACAGCCTCAGACAACACCAGGGCAAAGCCTTCCTCTCCTGCAGGCCAGAGCTGCTCAGAGGAGTGGTGGAAAGGAAAGTCACAGAGAAACCTACAGGCTGCAGGCAGGGCTCCCCCAAACAGCCCTCAGGGCTCCCCCAAAGAGCCCTCGGGTTTCTCTGGTTATTTGCTGTCTGTATTTTAAGGAAAAAAAATACTTTGAAAAATAATGACAATGTCTCTCAGAAAATAATGAGTTCCTTCCAGTTAGCTGCTGAATTGTTTACTGCTGTAGCTGAATAATAACAGCACATCAAAGACAACTGCTGTAATTAAAAGATTTGTGAACATAGGTTAACAAATTAGTGTATCATAATGTGCAATTGTCTAATTAGGACAAAAATGCTAGTTCCACGTAAAAAGACCAGTAAGAAGAAATTATAAGGGAGAAAATAAGAAAGACAACAGCATTGACACTACAGAACGCTGGCAAAGATGTTATCTGTGACTTTTGAATGGTATCACTAACACCCCAGGGGGATCAGCATTTTTGTGGATTCATTTACAGAGAAATTCAGTCTGCCGTATGAATCCCATGAGCTGGTTGAGGACTCCCATGAAAAGACTGAATTTCTCACTGACTGTTTTAAGCATTTTTCATTCTTTCAGCACTCAGAAGACCTGGGAGCAGAGACACTGTGGCTGCAGACACCCATGAGAGCTCCAAACCCAGATGTGACAAAAGGAGATGTATGACATTCCCAGGGTCACTGGTGACCATTGAGGCAGAGTGGGAGGAATCCTTGTTGCTCAGTCAAAGCTAAAGGCAAAAGTCCTCTTGAGTTCAGTGGCTTGAGAATTTCATTTGGAGAGATGAAGGCCAGTGCTTCCCCACAATGAGGAACAGATGGCAGAGTGAGCTTGGCTCTGATTCAAGCACCAGGAGGAACTTCCATGGTGTCCGGAGAGTTCAGTGCATAGATGCTGAGGTCTCCAGACAGCCCTGCTCTCCCATCAACATGGATATTCCTGAGTGCTGAGTCCCCTGAGGATCTGCCTTAACTGGAGCTGAAGCCCTGGGAATCAGCTCTGTGCAGGGTCTGGGCTCAAAGCCAAACCCTTCATTCCTCTGTGCCCTGTGCTGTTGGTCCCTTAGGAATGTGTGGCAGGGCACAGAGTAAGGGTCAGATTCTGAAAGCTCCTGTTGAGTGGTTTCACCCAAATCAGCCAGAGCCCCTGCATGTGACGGTTCTGGCTTCTTTTTCTCTGCCAAGGTCAGGATTGATACACGGGAAACGAAGGTTTCATGTTTAAACCTGGATGTTTATTATTTCTTATCTATTTACAGGCCCACGAGCTGTGAGCTCTAACTGGCAAGTCAGAGAAATGAGGTAAAATGGAGAACTTCTCTATCTCTACCAGGTCTTTTCAAGGACAATCCTTCCAATTATGAAATGCCACCTGAATTATTTTTACTTTAAACCCAATAACTAACTACTTAAAGTCTGCAATGCAGACTCCATCAACCAATTACAGAAAACCACCCAAACCCATGAAGAAGAAGGAAGAAGGTGGAAAAAAAGAACAACTAATCTCCACCCTAAAGTCTCCATCTTGCCCCACATATATTACTATGTATCAAAATCTTAAAATCTAAGTTTCCAGAATTCCAACACCTGCACAATCCCTAAGACACAGTTAAGAGCCCTAGAGTCTGGTGTATACACAGGGGAGGATAAAATAGGTCCAGACACAGGGATACAAAACCACCACAGGGCTCCTCACCCCAGTCAGGAAGAGGCAGAATTGCAAAGCACTGGGCATGCAAAGAAAGAGATGCTCTCATCCAAGAGCAAAGGTAAAAGGCATGAGAATAAAAAACCTGGAGTGGTAGCTGCCCCAAGTGGATCACAGGAGGAACTCGAGTCACACTGGAGGGAAAAGATGCACATGGTTGGAAAAGCAACTGTCATTTATCATCTTTATTCCCAGTAATGACACTGCAAGCCTCCACTCCATCTTCAGGAAGAGCACACAGCCAACTTTTGCATGAGTTAATAGTAGGGCTTGAACATGCAATCTCCTGCATTACACCTCCTGTACCTAATGTACCAGATGAGCTTCATTAGCCCGTGGCTGCGCCGGCTGCCTCCCCGTGCTCTGGCAGCTGCTGGAGAGACACACATGGCAAACGCTGCAGCAGTGACCGACCTTGCCTGAGCCAGCAGAGCCCTGCCTCTCCCTGGGGCTCAGCTGGGCAACCCTGAAAGGAGAGCACAACCCAAACCCCATCAAACAGCTCCAAAAAGGGCGATTTCTGGTGTTTTCTTGCCCTGCTCCGGGCTCTTCAAAGCCCCAGGGTCCCTGTCACCCTCCTGCAGGGTGGCCTTGAACAGCCTCACCTGGGAGCAGAAGCCCAGCACCAGAGGCCCTGCAGCTGCTCTGAGCATCTGTCAGAGCAGCAAAGACCCTTGAGGTGAGCTCAGCTTGTCTTGAAACCAGTAAAGTTACAAAACACACACATTAATAATCAAGGATTCTATAAGTGTTTTGTTTGTGTCTTTTATTTATATGTACATATGTATGAGCTGGAGTACATTTTGTTTTGCTTTGAGAAAACAAATTTTAAATTGCTGGTGGGGTATTTTCTCAAAGCTATTTTAAATGGAAAAACACACCTTTCTGAGAAAACAAGAATGTTTTTATGAGTTTCTTCTTCCTACCAGTAAACCCTGAATGTGACAAGGACTGGGGAACATAAAAATTTGTCAGAAGGCACAAAGCTTTGAATTGTCTCAAAAGGGCTTTTTTGTTTCCTCTTGATTTGGGAAATAGTTGTTAATCGCTGCCTAATTTTCATTTTAATGAGGCCATATTGATAGGACTCGATTCCACATGAAAGACAAACACAGCAACTGAACCCCGTGCAACAGTTTTGGGCAAAAATTGAAACCACAGGAATAAACACAAACACATGAGTGTTTACACAATCAGAGCCTTAAAAGCTAAGGAGCAGCAAATAAATCAGAACTCTGCCTGACCAAACTGGGGTCTGGGGGAGGAAAAAGCCCAGTGGTTCAGGAGGTTTTTCTGCTGGTCAGTTTTATACATGGAGCCTGGTGTCTTCTGCAATAAAGCTCAGGCTCTCTGGTGCCCAAATTAGTCAATTGTTTCTGCTGCTCCTGTGAACCCAGCACACTCCTGCTACAGCCTCTGCCTGCAGAGAGCACAGGGAGCTGCTGGGGCCACAGGTATTGCATCTGCCAAAGGGAATACTCACTGTTCTTTATAGATATGTGTGTCTTAGTCCAGTGGAATAATGTTTATTTCCCATCTGAGGTGAAGAGTTACATCCTTTGTGAGTTGATTCTGGTCTGTGATTTATCTTTTTTTTTTCTACCTCTCAGATTTTAGAATGTTTCAGGTAAATTTCTTGGTAAAGCAAATTGGAGAATATAGTACATGTTTTAGCACAAATCAGCTTCCTGTTTTTGCCTGAACAACAAAAAGACTGACAAAACCAGATTTCAAGAAGTCTCTGTAAGCATACATGTAGCCTTGGGAAGGGTCCCAGTTTGTAACAATCCTGTAATAAATTACAGAAGCTGCAGGCACATCAACAACACAAAGCCCTTCAGTCTGTGTCCTTGGGTGGTTTGTATAACCTGTACTATAAGTGACAGGATCCCCAGACCCTTGAGAAAACTTCCAAAAAACCAAGGAGATGTTTGAAAACACGGGCTAACTCTAGGCACCCTTGATGAAGACACTGAAGTTATGCAACTTCTATGAAGATTAGGGGAGTGTAGAAGAGACAGACCCTGTTATAAGTCACTCCTGATGGGAATTGGGCAATCCAGGTGGACAGAATTGCTGGAAATCATATTTCATTAGCTCTGCTGCTCAGGCTTCTTGAGTTTTCTATATAGGTCAAAGCTTCTCATAACTGAGAAGCTGAGTCTTAGCTGTTTCTTTAGTCTGGATCTGAAAAATAGTAGAGGTAACACTGCTCTCAGACCAAGACCATTCTCAGTTCAGGGGCAGCTCAGCACAGAAATCCCTGCCTGGAATGTGTGACCTGATTTCCAGAGGGTTTGGGAGCCCATATGTTTCGATGGGTGCTCAGTACTTCTGGTGCCTTTCAATTTCTAAATATGGACTCGGAAAGCCTAATTTTAACCACGCACTTTTGGAAAGTGTTGGCAATAGTTTAAAGAGACTGTCTAGCCCAGCACGCCTCGCTGCAGCAGATTGCTCCGAGTGATTTATATATTCCTGGTGCTCACTGTCTCTGATGCCTTTTCAGTGCCTTACAGCTGTTGCATTTATGCAGCACTCTTTATCTTGACCTTAGCCCTTGGATTTCTCAGCTATTCTACTCTCTTAACATCTGGGCCTGAAAGGTCACTAATTTACCTTATGTTTCCCCGCTGTGGGTGCCGTTGGGTTGAGTGGGTACATTTTGAAGAATAACACTCTGTTGGTGGGCTGCCTTTGAGAAGGGCTTTCTCCCCTCGGCATCCTTGTGTCGCCTTCTCCCACTGCAGCAGCTCTGGGTCATCCAGCATCTGCCCTCGAGAGCACTGGAGTGTACTTGTGGGATCCTTATGTGCTAAAGCAGCACACCGGGCATCCAGAGGGCTGAGGTTAAATTGCTTTTGCAGCTTGCCTGGAGATTAAGGGAGGGAGCTTTATTTGTACTAACGCCCCTTTAATGCATCTCGAAAGACCATAATAAACATCTTCTGGACTGTAAAAGGAAAATGTATATCTAGAGGTTGTGGTGAATGATGAAATTCTGGCATACCTAATAAAAATTGTATCTCAATGGGTTAACATTTAGTGAAATGTTAGATGATGTGAAACCAGACCTGGCTTCACTTCAAGCCCAGGTCACTAATGCCACTTGGGGAAATTATGAGAATTTCCATTAACTTTGTACTGGCAGACCTCCCAATCTGCTTCACATCTATACATTTTTAACACCCCATGAGCAATACAAAGTGTCATTTCTCATATCTGAGAGCCAGACAATATTGCAGAGCCTCTCTGCATACCAGAGCCTACTTCAGAAATTAACAGGTCAGATGTCTCATTGATTTCCATACAGAGCTGTTTGTGGCAAATGTCTTGGTTATAGAAACTGAGGACTGATTTGGGCTCCCTGTCAAAGCCAGCACAGCAGGACAGAGCTTTAAAACTTGGGGAAAGAGCACAAGAATGTTAAATCAAACAGATTCTAGACATCGAGGGCCAAATTCAGCTGGAGCTTAGAAATTGCTGAGACTGGTTCACCACGCAATCCCTGAATCGGGAGCCTCAGACAGAACAAAGTTGTGACAACGCTTTGGGAGGGGGACACTCACAGAACTTTTAAACTATTATCGCAGATGCACCCTGTTTTCCCCATAACCCCCCTTTCTCCTCCTGCCCATTCCCCTTTACAAACTTGCCAACAGCCAACTTGTTTTGAAACTCAAACAAGTTGGTCTGGAAAGGACTTTCCATTAAAGCCTAAGAATTGGAGCAGACTTAAAAGTGGCTGGTAGTATTTTCAGAAAAGAGGTATTTGGCAAGTCTTTAATGTCATGCTTGCCTAGAACTGCTCTCCTCTTTAATTAACTCAGTAAAAATCCTCTTGTTACTGCATTTTATTTGCTTAAACCACTACAGAAAAATAAATGCACACAAAACCGATTAATAAATCATAGAAATGCGCTGTTGTTTACTGCGATGCAGCGGAGCACCGAATTCCCTGTACATAATTCAAGCCCCTGGCAACAAAGTCATTTGTGAAAGTCCCCTGTTTTGACACAAACATAAAGGTGGAGTATCCTCAGAGCGAAGCGCAGACTGTGGTTTTCAGCTCGTCTTCTCGAGGAAGCCTTGAGGTGGCTATTAATAATTGAAGTTCAAAGCAGTGTCCGGGATTTCTCAGGCTCCACGCACACACAGCCTCCTGGGATGTGTCTGCTACAGAGCCTGACCCGTGAGCGCTGCGCTGGGAATGCGCGTCCCGACAGCCCGAGGTGCAGCTGAGCTCTTAACTCCCAAAACCCCGGCGCTCCGGACAAAATGGTTACAGCTGCACCAAGGGCTGTGACAGGGCATCGTTACAGGCAGGTTTTCACCCCTAAGCCGCCATAAGCAAGCGATCCGTGACCGCGGCAATCCTGCCGAAATGTGGCTCGGTGCTGAGTGATGCCCAGGGACTGTTCGGACAGACGCTCCCTGTGGTGGCCAGGGAGCAGAGCCGGGGCCGCTGTGGCACCCCAATCCCACCCAGGCCGTTCTGAAGGCCCTCTGCAAAGAGGGAAACATTTCCTTACTTCACCAAATTGATGTCCTGACATTTAGCTTTAAGCATCTTCTCCTTCCCTCGGTGTGTGACCTTTCCCTTTCCCGCCTGGCTGTTGCCCTCCCCCGCCAGTGGAGAAGCACCACAGAGCCATTTTCAGCCTCATCTCCCCATCAGCGATCCTCATCCCCGCTGCCCGGCTCCTCCTCATCCTCCCTGGGTGCGGAGCAGGCGATGGGAGCCAGCACAGGCGGCACAAGCGATCTGTGACAAAAGGCCGCTCCTTTCCAGCTGTGACTGTCCCTCTCTCCAGCAGGACGCAAAGCTGCCTGCATTAAACCAGGAGCGCCGTAGATCATCCCGCTGTGATTTCCCCCAGGACTGGTGTGACGACTGCAGCGAGATGCGCTAGTGGTGGCACATTAGCACTGCCACGGGCTCCTGTCGCTCGGAGCATCCCTCACGCTGGCCATTTATCCAGCGGGGCATGCAGGGTGTGCAGGAGCCGGCCGCAGCTCCGGACTGGGAACCAGCACCACCGTTATGGGCTGGGCTGGGTGCTGTGTGAAGGGTTCGCTTCAAAATGGACAGAAAAAGGAGAGGGGGAGGAAAAAGAGGAGATGAAAAGATGCTAAGCTGGAGGTAGCAGATAAGAGGGGTGATAAGAGAGTTGAATCTAAGTATAGAAAGCCATGCGCCGGGAATTCAAATGAGGGGCTGGACTGGATAGAAAACACACAGGGCTTTATCTAGAGATTGATAAAAGAGAGATTAAAAAAACTGTTCCGAGGTAAATGTGTGTGTCTAGAAACATGGGAAGTGTAGGGAGAGAAGACAGTACTCTGACATACCAAGTTCACCCTCAGAAGTGTGAGTTTTCCAAGTCGTCTTGGCCAAGAGGAGAAGAACAAAGATGGGGTGTTGCAACAGAGCTGGAAATGACAGAGAAGAATGGGTGTGAGAGCAGCAGTGGAAAACAGGCAGGGGCAGCACTACTGGGAAGCAAAGGCAATTTTGTCTTGTAACCATGTGCTCACTCAAGCTTGACAGAGAAAGAAGAAGAAAAACACATTCCCGTTATAAAAATTCCTGTGTAGGTAAACCACACAGCAAACTCCATGGTGAGTGGGTCAGTGTGCCCATGCTCAGCTGCAAGCTTTCCTGAGCTCAGGCTCTCTGTAAACTGTGGGTGATGCTGCTGCACTCCCAGCCTTTGCCTCTCTGACCTTTGGTGATGGCCATCCTGGGGCTGTGCTGCTACACCTGTAGGTAATGGGAAAATAATCCCTCTATATTAGCAGTGCTGTGAGGATGGTGAAGACTGGAGATGGCAATGGTGCTTTATGTAAGTCTGGCCCCAGTCTAGTGAAGCTAAGATGGCTTTTGTACTTTTAAATATAATTTTTGCCACTATGTAACATGCCACAGATATGAAGCTTCTTGGGAGATGAGGCAATGAACTAATGTGGGAGCTAATGAAGGTCATCTTGAGAAAGCAGTAAGAGCAATGCCTACTGCTGGGAGACTTCTCACTGGGAGCCCTCAGACTTCAGCACTTTCCAGTCTAAATAAGATGTATGCTTCCCTGACCTTGTCTTCTCCAATGTAAACGCAGAGCAGGATGTACTTAGAATAAAGATAAATAAGGCCTTACCCAAATAAAACACTAGTCTGCAGAAACAAAACTCCTCCAAGCAAGAGAGGGAATGGAAGCAGAAACCGATGCTACTCTAGTGGAAAAAAAATTATATGCTATAGAGATGAAGGAATAAAATATCTGCTTCAGAGTGCAGGAGTATAAATGAAACTTAAGGTTTGAAGGTCCTATTGTAAAATCCTGGGAGTTTAACTAATTAAGTTGTGGAAGGTGGAGCATTTAATTTCTCTACCTGAACTTTGCTTTTAAAGATACTGTGGGTTCAGCAAAGTGCAGTGTAAGCTACACCTGGGTCATGGCAGTCCCTGTGGGTTGGGCAGAGGTGGTGGAGAGCAGCCCTGGGAGAAGGGCTTGGGGGTGGTGGGTGCTGGAAAACCTCCCCATGAGCCTGCAGTGAGTGATCCCAGCCCAGAAACCAACAGAGCCCCGGGCTGCATCCACAGCAGGGTGGCCAGCAGCCAAGGGAGCAGGTCCATTGTCCCCCTTACTCTGCTCTTGTCAGACCCCACCTGGAGCCCTGGGCACAGTTCTGGTGTCCCCAACATAGGAAGGACATGGAACTGTTGGGGCAAGTCCAGAGGGGGCCATGGAGGTGGTGAGAGGACTGGGGCACCTCCCCTGTGCAGACAGGCTGAGGGAGCTGGGGCAGTCCAGCCTGGAGAAGAGAAGGTTGTGTGGAGAGCCCACAGCACCTCCAGGGTCTGAACGGGCTCCAGGGAAGCCAGAGAGGGACTTTGCATCAGGAGCTGCAGTGACAGGACACAGGGAATGGGAAATTTGGACAGGACACAAATGGGAAGAGGGGAAATTTGGGTCAGATATCAGGAAGAAATTGTTCCCTGTGAGGGTGGTGAGACTCCAGCACAGGGTGCCCAGGGAGGCTGTGGATGCCCCAACCCTGGCAGTGTTCAAAGCCAGGCTGGATAAGGCTTTGAGCAGCCTGATCTAGTGGGAGGTGTCGCTCCCATGGCATGGGGGGTGGGTTTAGAGGACCTTTAAGGCCCATTCCAGCTCCTTGAGATTCTGTGATTCTATGATTTTCCCCTAGACATGCACTAGACAAGTGCAGCTAATCCTTGGGGGATAGATGTAAAACCACAACTTTCTGCAAACAATTACAAGGAACCTGCATCAACTGGAACAAAGTGAAAGAGAGAGGGAGGTTACCTTACCTGTGACAAGATTCCCAGTTCAGCTTCTTGCAACTACAGCCCTTTGGCAGCTCATGGCTGGGAGTGGTCATGTGAGACCTGTTTTTTACTGAGGGGTGAGGAGGTCCTCGCACAGGCTGCCCAGAGAAGCTGTGGCTGCCCCTGGATCCCTGGCAGTGTCCAAGGCCAGGTTGGACACTGGGGCTTGGAGCAGCCTGGGACAGTGAAAGGTGTCCCTGCCCATGGCAGAGGGTGGGATGGGCTGAGCTTTGAGGTCCCTCCCAACCCAAACCCTGCTGGGATTTCTTGATTCTTTCATCCAGCACAGCAGAAGGAGGTCAGTGTGCTCCTCTGAGCTGTCCTGTGCAGAGCAGCACTGGGGTTATGGCTCCCAGGACAGGCCTGCAGGAAGGATTAGGTCTGAGCCCCACATTTTTAACACCACATCCTGGTGAGGAAGCTGAGAGGCAGTTAGGAACTGGGGAAGCAAGGGGGAATGATTTGTATTACAAATGACGATGTGAAAAGGGTGGAGGAGCCCTGTCAAAATGTAAATGTGCAATTTGCATAATTGGGCAGCCAGGATTAAATGAAGCACAGAGAAGGATAAGGATTACACAGAGGGACAGAGAAGGGAAATAAGAGCAGCACAGAGAGAAAACAGTGCAGATAGATAGAAAATCTCAGATAAGCAAGAGCAAAGGGAGAAGTTGCAATACTCAAAGGCAGTGAAAGGAGAGGGAGCTGAGAGGAGCAGTGGTGTGTGTTACTAATCCAGGCTGTATCTGGGCTGGCTAGGAAGTGTGCAAATTAATTTTAGAAGGAGCTTGAAATCAAAGGGGAGTGTCAGCTGGGCATTAAACATCCCCTTTAGTGGTGACCTTGAGAGCCTGGACCACCAGTACCTAACAACCAAACACAGCCCTCCTGAACACTTCCTTCACATCTCATCCATAATTAATTTTGCCTTTGATGAAGGGTCATTCTCCACCAGGATATTTGTCAGCTGTCAAAATCACCCAAGTGGTGGCCTCTGACAGCCTTCTTGCTGTCTCTGGCACCGGGGCAGCCGTGGTTGCTGACTGTCTCTGCTCAGCTCTTCACAGGAGCTGTGCTTGCCTGCCTGGTTGGACCCAGCAAGGTCTCAGATGCTGGCTCTGCACAGCAGCGACCAGCATTCCAAGCACTCAATCACCCAATCTCCCCTTGGTGCTAAAATTCTTCCACAAGTCACTCCAGGTCAAGGAAAACTCTGCAACCACCCTGAAGCCCTTCTCCTTATCCACCCCTAAAGCTCCCATGGGCTTGCTTCCCCTCTGGCTTGTTTGTAGAGGGAAGATGGTTGTGGCCAGGGCGAGCCAAGAGCCAGCCATGTTCTACACAAAGCCACATGGAGAGGCAAAAACATAGTACTCCTTTTAAGATTTGTTTTGTGTGAGCGCCTAAGGGCAGGAATTGCATTGTACTTGCTGCTGTGCACATGTAAAACAGAGTGTTTGCAGCCCGGGAATGCTTGCTCTGATAAGAAAGAGAGGGAGGGAGGCAGGGGAGCGTGAAGAACGAGGCAGGAAGGGGCTGTGATGTGGCAGCACCTACTCTGTCCCTGCAAGGGGAATCTCTGCTGGATTCTGGCTGATGGTATGGAGGGAGCCACGTGGTGCTTTATTAACCTGCCACAGAATATCAATATTGTTTTATTTTCTCTGTTTCCCTCACATAACTTGTTCAGGTTGTTCAGGTGACACAGTCAGAGGGGTGTGGGAAGCAAAGGTGGTGGTGCATGTAGGTGTTCAGAGGGAGATTGGTTTGCCCGTGCACCCTGCAGAAAATGCGGAGTCTCTCTAAAATATGTCCCTGGTTGGTTTGTTTCTTCACACTCTAAACTTGGATTCAGCAAAAATAAAACCTGCTGCTTGACAGCTCTTTAAAGGGTGATGGAAGGAGAAGATGGGCGAGGGAACCTCTTTTTAAAAAGGTAAAGATCTGTTCTGTTTTTACTAGAAGTGTTACGGCATCCTGGCTGAGAGCTGAGAGTAAACTCATTGAGGGAAACATTCCAGGTGGGACGTGGGGACAATTTGTCCTGATCTGCTGTTGTCTCTGCAGTTACTTTTCTGCAGGTCAGTGCTTTGCCTGGGTGATTACAGCTCCCACACTCTGATCTTGTCCCATCATCTGGGGTTTCTGTCCCCAGACCTTTCCCCTGGGCTCCAGTGATTCAAACCACTCACAAGTCGATTCTTCAGTGGGGTATCTTAGGAAATGCGCTATCCAGCTCTCCCAGTTCAGAAGGGAGAAGCTGGGTGAAGGCTTAATACAGGAAAATGTGGGTCCAGACACAGCAGTGAAATTAGGTGTCAACAAAAACCGACATCACAAAGCTTTACACACTCAGATTGTAAATTTCTTCTTATTGTAGTTACTCAAGTCTCTTATTTTATGTAGTGTCACATTTGATGTATTCTCCAGCTATCACAGAATTTCAGATATAGGAGGAACTGAACTCCTAATAAAACTGTAATAATATTTAAAAAAAAAAACCCAGACAGGCCTTCATCAACCCCTAGTGAGAAACAGAGGAAACAGAGCTGGAGGGGAAGGGATATTAAAGAAAGGGCAGAAGAGGAGAAAACATAGCCCTGTTCAACTTGGGTATCCTTAGTGAACCACTTCTTTTTTGTCTTATTCTTTTTTTT
This sequence comes from Sinosuthora webbiana, assembly GCA_013397395.1. Taxonomy (NCBI): domain Eukaryota; kingdom Metazoa; phylum Chordata; class Aves; order Passeriformes; family Sylviidae; genus Sinosuthora; species Sinosuthora webbiana. The sequence goes on along the minus strand of VXBN01001086.1, from coordinate 209,970 downwards.
TTTTTTTTTAATGTCTAAAGGCAGGCAGCATGGCCAGTTAAGTTAAGCAAGTAGAGAGCTTGACATTGCAGATCAATAAATCTGAAAGAGCTGGCATACCTGAATTTTATGTCATTTAGATCATTCAGGATTCTTCAAAGTATATCTTCTCACTCAATTTTGAAAACACTGTCTTCTGTCACAATTTAATTAATCTTGTACTCCCAGGGGTTGTAATTTTGATTGTCTAAAATGTACAGAATTGTGCTTGGAGATTATTTTTCGTGTTGTTATATTGCCACTGTCTCTTGATTTTTACATCATTATTACTTTATAACATAAACAAAACTCCAGTCTTGGCTTTCCCCAAATTTTGGTTGTTTCAAGGCTGGTCATTTTTGTTCATTTATTCCCACTACTACAGCACTCCTGAGATCTGCAAGGATCAGCTTGTCTCCTCAGGAGCATCCAGCTCTTTGGAGGAAAAAAGTTTCTGTGCTGAAGCTCTCCAGGAGTACTGCAAGCTGCAGAGGCAATGGCAGTGTTCCCACTGCTCCCACACACTGACAAGGGGTGTTCTAGATTCTTACGAGAGAGGTTTCCTGGTTGTTTCTTCAAGATAAAATTGGGCAGAATAATCTTGTCTACTCTGGGGAAAAAAATGATTCATCAGTCAATAAATCCTCTTGTGAAAACTTTGTTTTTCACAACCCTAGTGTAGCCAAGCTACCAAAACTGGAGCTGAGTTTACACCCCACTGATGGAGAATTACTCCTAGAAAACAACGGCTCCTTCCATGGAGAGCAATGTCTGGAGTATTTCTGAAAGAGCTTAATGGCAAAATGCAACATCTCATACTGCCTATGAGGATTTGAATAATGAAAAAGGAAGGAAAAAAAAAAACCCAACAAGATAATAATTCATATTGTTTGACCCAAATCTCTTTGTAATACAGATCTTCAGGATCTTTTGCAGCTCCACACTGTGCTCAAAACAGCTACGAACTCTCATTTGTATGATGAGCACAGCAAATCCTCCCCAAATTTTCTACTAACTCTGTGAACAAAGGATTAATTTTCTGAGACTCGACATAGGTAAATTGATTTCATATCCATTTCAAAAATCGGTCTTTAAAAAAATGGATTTTCAGTAATTACAGATATAGATATTTCATACGCTCAAAACGCTGAAATCCAAATTTTCTAAAATCAAGGCAACAGCCAGCAAAATTACAGGGCTGATTTATGAAAACTATGTTATTGAAGAACTGATTGTGAAAGGATGTGATTCGTATACTACTATACTATAAAACTATTTTTCAAAATGCTGAAGGCTAATGTCTTTTTCCTGTTATTATTTAAAAGCTGAGATTGCTGAACAGCCACTTGTCTTCGGCTGCTGTCATTCTAGAAATACTGGAGTTGGACAACAAATATTTGAGGTAAGAGCCAATCATATCCAACTCTACACAGCCAAGATCTCATTGAAACTGGGTGTTTCCTTTTTAGTTGAAACTATCAGAATGACTAAATGAAGCTGTTTAACAGAAGTAAAAACTTATGGTTATAAAAGGACCAAAACCAGACTGGATAAAAACTCATGTTTCTCCTGAGTCATGGCAATCTAAAAGATACCTCAGCCAGTCACAATCTTTCAATGAAGGTGTGCTCTGCGTTTCTTCTCATGGAATTCTTCTTATTGCATTGAGGGGATCACAGAATCATAGAAGCACAGACTCATTTCCATTGGAAAAGACCTCCAAGGATCATTGAGTCCAACCTTTGACCAATCTCCACCCTGTCAACCAGACCAGAACACTGAGTGCTACATCCAGTTGTTCCAATTGAAAAAGAAACATCCCATTGTTTCTTGAACACTTCCAATACAATTCACTTGGGCTGTAGGTCCAGTCCACGCCTATCTGTACACTGAACATTTTGCTTCAGATGAATCACATAGATTCAAATACTGAAATCCCTGGAAGTGTGTAAGGACAGGTTGGAGGGGGCTTGGAGCAACCTGTTCTAGTGGAAGGTGTCCCTGCCCATGACAGGGGGTGGAAGGGGATGAGCTTTAAGGTCCCTCTCAATCAAACCAGTCTGGGATTCTATGAAATGGGATTTCTCATGACAGCGAGGTTAAACAGATGGAGAATTGCTTTTACCATAACCTAGTTTTAAAGGCTTGGTACCACACACCTCACAGCATACAGCAGCTTCCTGATTGCCATCCTGGGTGGAGGAGGAGGTACATCTTCCCCTCCAGCTCTGGTGCTGGGCACAAGCTGCACTGGAGGACACCACAAGCACCATTTAGCCCCTTGGGAGGCCCCACGCAGAGGAGCTGTGATGCAATCCCTTCTGGGCTGCAATGCATGCCCATGGCTGAGGGCAAGACACACACAGAAGGGTGGGCAATGTCTCTCAGCCCCAGAAATGCTGTGCCTGAAGCTGACATTGCTCCTGAAGCATCTGGAGAGCAGCTCAAAGTCTGCTGCATGGAAAGGCCTGTGCAAGGGCAGCTGCTCTGTGTTAAACCCCAGGCCTGGAGACAGCTGCACCCTCTCTTTTCTGAGCTGTGCCCATGAATATTGCAACCATTTGAAATGCTGAGCCCAGTGACAATCGTATTTCACACTCTTGCATTTGTACTTCCCTTTATGTTAATATGTTAATAATAAATAAAGGAATAAGACTTTCTGCTAAAACCCCTAACATTTCCTCAGCAGTGCTATAAATATGGCTGTAATCTCTGAGCCTGTGAACTTGCTTAAAAGCCAGAGGAGTTATCAAAGGAACCCCTGTATTCTGCTTTTGTGTTTGATTAATTTTAGTTGAAAAGAGGTCCCAACATTTAGCTGCCAGAACACCATTAGTGTGACCCAAGGAAAAACAGAAGAAGAAAAGTCTTGGTGGGAGTTCTGCAAAGCTGATACGATATTGAGACTACATACATTTAAGCATGGAGACAAATGCACGTATTAAATACCAATGAAGGCAGAAAAGAAGCCAAATCACTGAAATCTAAGTGTGTGAAATGTGAAAAGCAGAAAGGAAAATTGCAAATCAATACACAGGGAAACGAAAAGAGAATTGAGGATAAACCGAAATCAGATAGAAAACAAGAAGAAAAAAAAAAACCTCCAACAGTCAACAAATTTGGATCTTGACAAGATAACATTGTCAGGCTACTGAGTCATGTTCTGAGTTTACAGTTGGCTGAAATAATAAAGCCCTATTAAGTTAGGATGTTAGAAAAGGTATTTCCTACTGGAGGTGTGTCTAGCATTTCCATACTCTGGTTTGCTGTGGCGTTCCCAGAGAAATTCAGTGCATGTAGTACCAGCCATTGGTTTGTGGTGAGACCCTGGCACAGGGTGCCCAGAGCTGTGGCTGCCCCTGGATCCCTGGAAGTGCCCAAGGCCAGGCTGGATGAGGCTTGGAGCACCCTGGGATAGTGGAAGGTGTCCCTGCCATGGCAGGGGGTGGAATGAGATGGTCTTTAAGGTCCTTTCCAACCCAAACCATTCTGGGATTCCTTGATTCCATGAGAGTGTAATGGCTGGACTGAATGATATTAAAGGTCTACCAACCTACCTTGTTCTATGGCTCTGTGGTGCCCCAGGGCTGGGACACAGCTCTTCAGCAGCTCTGTGAAAGGGACCTTCAAAGGCTGGTCCTCGATCCACCTACTACTGTAACTTTCTAAGGTGTGCTGTAAAGGTCTATATACCTTTCTTTTTCATGATCTAATGGTTCATATTTGCTTATGATTAAGTTATCGCTGCTATTATTTGATTTGGGACAGACTACAGAAGCAATGGCCCCAAGCAAGAACCACTGCTTGCCCAGCAGTGAGAACATAAGGATTACATCCACCTCAAGGGGTTCATGGTCCCCTCTGTCTGGTGTTGGAGACATCTGACCAACCCTTACAGCTGGAACTTGCTGTTTTCCTTTATTACCTCAACTGTGCCTTTACAAGCAATAACCCTCTCTCTCCTTTTTTTCTCCCCTTCTCCTTTCAATTATACATGACATTTGTTTTTTAAGAGGGAGATTTTTTTTTCTGAGAAATCCCAAGTAAATTTCAGTCCAGGAAAAAAAAAAAGCTGCATTGGAAAGTGAAAGAGTAATTATAGCAAGTGGCATGGAGGACAGGAGAAAATGTCAAATCAAGGGATTAAATTTTAAAAGGCAACAACACTCTGACAGGAAAAGGAGAAGATGAAAATAAGGTGCATCAGATCAGTAAAATCATAAACCAGTTTCTACCCAACCAGACTCTTTCTTCAATGGACCCTGATACTCCTTGTTTATTTAACTATTTGGTGTTTTGCCTCATATGACAGTCGGTTACAGTCCTGAAAGTTTCATGGCTCAAAGGTCTCTGCCTGAAAAGAGGCAGGAAGAATGCAAAGAGAAAGTGGTGAACTGGGTATGCATGAGAAGACGACTGGAGCAAAATGCTGGAGTGATTATGGCTTGTGATGCTTAAAGATGGTATTTTAAATTTGTCTTGGTGATCTGGATGCCTACGAAAATTCCCATAGGTTGTATCCAATTGTCTGACTCTGGAAACCTCTGCTCACCGTAGCCCTGCGTGCCTGAGGCAGCCTGTCCTCAGAGCCACAGCCTTGGCTCACCTCTGCTCTTGTGAGCGGCGTCAAGGCACTTTGCAAACAGGGAAATTAATTCCATCCCTGTTTCCATGACCATCTGAGTGAAGAACAAATGACTGGAGTAATTTGCACACCATTATTCACGACAGGTGTCAGAACCAGAGCCAGAAAACAGATCATAAATCTCCCGATGTGGCTCTTCATCTGATCTTACAGTCCTGCTACAAATTAAAGGCAAAGAGAATCTTGCAACTGAACCCATGAGGAGCAGACCCAGGATTTTCATAAGGATTCAGGGAAACAAGGGAGAGGTTATTCCCTGGAAAGCAGAATGCTGTCAGCATGAGGTTCTGTGCTGTGCAGTGCTCCATCCCAGAATTGGGAAGATGGTGATCAAGACTGGATTTAAAGTCTATTAAAACAGTGGGGATTTCTTCTTCGACTTCCCTGGATTGGTTGGTCTTCAGTGCACTGGAAGAATTGCTACATGAACAAGATGTGTGTGGAGATTGTGGGAATGATGAACAAGAGACAGGATATTATAGAGCAGCTTCTCCACTGAAACGCAGTGTCTGAACTCAGCCTTTCCTCATGAATGAATAATGAAGTGGCCATGTTTTATTACCTTTACTTAAAATTGTCTACTACTCAAAACACTCTTTCGAGCCTTTTAATACTTCTACAATTTGCTGCAGCAATGATTTCTTTTCATTTTTGTTCTTTTCAGGACATGGGAGCCAAACTGATCTTGGTGTTTCAGTAATTATCTGTGTTAATGTGCATGAGGTATAATTCCATCTGTGAAATGAATACTAGGTCGATATTCAACTCATACAAGTTTTATTACATGAACTTCTGGGGTAGGTGCATACATTAATTGCTAAGATGTTGATTTATTAAGTTTCTTGTGTTCTTAGCTTTGTTTACCCTTTGTTTACCCATTTCTGTGAGTCCAACACCTTCTTCTGCTAAAAAGAGTAGTATTGCACTAATGATACTGATATGTTCAATGTTTAGTCTTTAGGATCTTTATCCAGGCAACCCAGCCCCTCACTGGGAACTTTCCCTGCAGTATGACCACAGCGCTCATTGTAGCCAGCTCATTGCAATAATGGTGTTTTCAGTCAAATGCTAAAGTTGACCAATGCTGATGCAAATCATTTACCTGCAGTGGCATTTCTTATGGCCCTTTGCAACCCTCACTCTTTGGGGCAGAGCAGAATTTACAACAACCTGCAAAAACTGGTTAGAATTGTTATTTAAAACCAAGAAGTGTTACAGTTCTATTTTAATATCAGGGGGGAATATTACTTGCAATCCTGTGCTTTGATTTTTCTTCTGTCTCCTGATGCAACAAGCTCACAGAAGAATTCACAACCCTCTCAAATTACTTATTACAACTATGACTTATTCCAAAATCCATTTTGAGCGTAGCTGCAAAGTGTAGTTAATACTGCTGCTGTAGTTTCTATCTTTTTCCATATAAAGTTAGGGCTTGATTTTATGTGTCATCCTCAGTGAGTATATATTTGCATAGCTCTGTTGACATCAATAGCGCTATATTGATTTATACTGCTTGTGCCTGCCTCATTATTATTTTTATTTTTGTTCAAGGAGCATGGTGCATTTTCAAATTCATGGAAGATAAAAAGGGATTGCCTTCTCGGAACAGAATATATACAGTGTCTGCTGATGGGATATTTTAGATTTGGGCAAGCAAACAATGAGACTTTATCAGCGAAGTTCTGTAAATATCAAGGCTGCTTGTACACAATCTTCAGAATATCATCAGATCTGTAGGTTGGGCACAGGGTGCCCAGAGGTGCTGTGGCTGCCCCTGGATCCCTGGAAGTGTCCAAGGCCAGGTTGGACAGGGCTTGGAGCAACCTGGGATAGTGGAAACTGTCCCAGGCCATGGCAGAGGGTGGAATGAGGTGAGTTTTATGGTCATTTCCAACCCAAACCATTCCAGGATTTTTAGAGGTGTCTTAGATTTCCAGTTATCTCGAATAGTTAGAAGGATTTGGTATCCCATGATACAAGGCTGCCAGTCATGATTTATTCTTTACAAACAAACTTGCTTTTCCAGAGATGGCTGAGATCTCCATTTCTCCAGAAGGAAGTCGAATGGTCAAGAACAAGATGCAAGAGAGCACAGGTAGAAGGGTGGAAAGATTGGGAAAAATGAGGTCAAACACCCAAGAGATGGGAGGTCAGAGAAATATGTTCATTCCTCCCTGGAGGGAGATGCTGCATCATTGTAGGCGCAGCAGCCATATCACATCTTGCAGGACTGTGAGAAAATGCCTCCAGCCCTTGTCTCACTCATTTGCTCATAAACAGACCCTTGGGTCTGAGTACAGGAAGAGGTGAAAAAATGGCTAGAAATACACAATATAATCCACAGAGAAAAGGATTTTACGGCCCTTTATATCCACAGACTATGCCAAACCAGCTGAGGATGATCTTAGTCCTTTGCCTGAATCTCAATGCACTCCTGTAAAGACAGGCTCTTCCTAGGCACCTCCACAGATATGATTCACTGTTACAGAGATTATACCAAGAAGAAGATAAGCTCACCGTGTCCAATATCAGCTTCCAGAAGAGATTCCAATGTGTCAGTCCCAAACCAGCCAGGACAGAACCATCCTCCTCCCAGATCTCAGCACAGGTAAGCACACTGGCCAGGGGACTTGATCAGTGCCCAAGTACAGCACATGGAGTGCTAAAATGAGAGAAACTGCAGATTTCCTTCCATCAAATTTCCTTCTCCCTTCTTCTTTTTGCTGCACTGAACTTCAGATGGAGGCATCTGGATTGAAGAGAATTATCTCTAAACAACAACTTGAGTTGTAGTACATTTTCAAAGACTCAGGTTTTATTAGTCACAGAAGACCTTGTAAAAGTTTGCTTAGGATCATTTTTAACAGCAACCAATAATCCTTCCCCCATCAGCCAATGAAAAACAACCCAAGCCTCCCCCCAACTCCTGTGCAATGTGTCTTACAGAAATACAACAATTCTGGAGATGCATAAGTGATGTTTTTGCCAAGCTGAGGGTTTTATTCACAGTAACTTACACTAATACAGCCCTAATTTCCTTCTGGAAGCTACCTGAGCACTAAGCACACTTGAGGCTCAGTCGGTGTAATGTTGTTTGGAGTAGTCAATAATTGCATTTGATTTCACGTTGTACTTTTCTGTCCTGAGATTACTTAAGGCCAGAGGACACCTAGTCATGCTGTGATCCCAGACTCTGCTCCTGCCATGTTCTGTGTCAGACCATTGTTTTCATCAAAACACACCAATACAACGTGTTAAACAGCAAGCCCAGAAAATTCTCTCTCCCTTTCCATGTGGAGCAGCTGAAGAACCAGGTAGATTAAAAAAGCAGCATGTCCTGAAGTGTAACTGGGTTAGCATCCAGGGACACGTTCAGGCTGCTAATCCACAAGTTACCTTCAGCATGTCGTTAGTAATAAGGAAAGATATTATATAGGGGAAAAGAGGCAGAGGGTGACAGATTGATTCCAGGGGTGTGTCCCCCGTAATTCTCATAAAACCAGAATGAAAGCTGAACCCATTCAACAGCTTTAAAAATCAAGACAGTCTTATAAATGCCTAAGTGCAGATGAGGGACTTCAGGTACTCAGGTGTGCAGATTTGGACCACTTAGCTCAATTCTGATCTCTGCAGACGAACTCCAGCAGAAAACTTCATTGTTTTCATCAGCAGAATCACACTGATAAATGTGAGTAAACTACAGGATGTTTCCTAATCCATTTCTGAGAAATAAAGATACTGTAGCAGCACTATTCTAGTGCCAACGAAAAATAGTGGAAAGGTATGAACTTCAGAAATGTAAACTTGAGTTGTCATTAAAAATCAATTTTCATGATAAATTTAATTCACATTTCATAGAGAGCTGTGTAATATCAATAAAAATGCTTTAATAATTGCTGTGCTGGCACACAGTACAGTGTAAGACATAAAGAGATATAAATTTTTTGTAATTTAGAAGATGGGGAACTAAACACTGTTTTTCAAAAGACACCGTTTCTCAGGAAGAAAAATGAATGTTGGAGGAGGATGTAATTCATTAGGGATTCTACTCCACCCCTTTTCACAAAGACTGCTCTGAAATTAAAACTTCCAGAGATCAGGTTTCTAATTTATTCGTAGACTTAAAAGGCCAGAAAAGACCAGGATCAGGTAGTCTGACCTTCTGGATAACCCAGGCTATTAAATTTCGTGTAGTTCTCTCTACACCATAACCTGTGTTGGGCTAAAATACAGTTTCTCTTAAACATTGATTTTAAATGGTGGAAAAAAGAAAAAAAACATTCTTGTGTTTCTTTTACATGCTTTTTGGTGAAGGTGGGAGAGAAGGAAAGATGTAAATTGGTTGTTTCCTGTGACATATCAGCAGGACTGGTACAGCACAGGCTAGTGCAATCTGAACTCAGCATCACTAAATTATAAACAGTTGGTGTTTTCTGGTAATAAAAGCTGACCAATTTTTAGGGCAGAGACATATGCTACCTACATAGCAATATGCTTTCGTGAACAGTTTTTGAAGGGACCAAAGGGCAGGTATATGCCCCTAAATCTCTTAGTCACATTAAAAAAGAAAATCCCCATGATCGAATTGTAAACCCATCTGAATTTCCTGAAGAAAATAATAGTTTTCTCATTTACAGGTAACTGAGGTCAGAATTTCACCCCAGAAGATCAGTCCACCCACAGTGACACAAATTCTCATCTTGCCATCTCTCACCATCCTTTACAGTTTCACAAACAATACAGTATTTTTTCTATCCACATAACTTGGAACCAGGCTTTGAAATGAAGTCTCCTGAAACCCAGTGACACCTGCTTTACCCTATATTTATCAATGCTGGCATTCACCAGTGTTCATGCTGTGGGATAAGGAATCTCAGGCAATTAGATATACAGGTTTAGTCAGCTTAGGGTGTTTATTAAAAAATCCAAGGAACCAGGAGGATCCAAAAATTCTTGAGTTTGGCCATACATGGTAAACATGCACAGCTTTATTGCTCATGACTGTCCTGTTCTCCAGGGACCATGTTTTCCCCTGCTGTAAATTACTATAGATCCACGTGAGTGAATAAATCAAGACTCTGAAGTTCTTTATCCCCTGCATGGTCTGATTTTTCTTTTTTTTTTCCTCTGATAAAATTAGTCATAGATACTTCAGAGTTGTATTATAACCAACTAGAAAAGCAAGAAATATAGATGAATCAGTTTTTCATTTTTTCTGGGGAAACCTGTACTTCTGCTGATGCCATCCAGCTTTTTCTTCATCCTCCCCTCCCCAGTTCTCAGACTTCCTGAACTCTAAGCCATTTTTAAGAAATAGCTGTCCACTACACAATTATTTCTACCAGTTACAAAAATCCAAACTTCAACTTTTTCAGGACCAATCAATTTACCAACTTTTTCATGTGGCCCCTGATCTCGTGGTCCCAGTGAGGATGGATACAGCATTGCTCCAAACACAGGAACTAAAACACCAGAGAAATGAACACAGGTTCAGGTGCGTGCCAGCCCTGACCTGGCGCATTGGATCAGGCTAATGGCCCATCAGTTCAGTCTCCTGTCTCCTGCTTTGCTTTAGAAACTGTTTTAAGTTCTGAGGCATTCAAATGTACATCCCCCTCAGCCACTCTGTAACCAACATTCTGGTTACTTGGAGAGTTCTCATTATTCTGGACCTCAGAGCTGCCTTGTGGCAGTGAGTTCCACTGACTGGGTTAGTTCCTTCATTTGTGAAAGGAACAATTGTCTCTTCTCTGAGTGTTTTCTCTCAAGGTTGTTCTGGAAACCTGCCTGCCCCTGGGTTTCAACTACCTCCTTTTAGTACTGCCTTTATCTTTAGTCTTGAACTATTTGGGTTTTTTAAAGGCCACGGGTTTCTATTCTTCCTTATTGGTTCACTTTGGCTGCTCCTTCTTCTGTAACTGTTTTTGTTTCCAACCACCTTCTAGGAAAACACCTTTGAAATTAACAGGTGCAGCCCTCAGCTACGAAGCCAGACAATCCTCTCTGATAAGCAATACAATTTGGATAAAATTGGTTTAGTTTTATGGAACTGTTTTAAATTCCTCTGCCATCCTGCACAATCACCCTGGCTTTTATTTTGTATTAGAATTTTGGTTCTCATAATTTGCTCTTCTTACAAATGCAGTGTATGAGCAGGGTGGAAACAATAACAAAAAGGCTCTTTCCCCCATTTCTCTTGAGTTTCTTGTGTTCCCAGATCAAACTCCTTCTGAAACAAAAATAATAGTCTGCAAGACAGACACTGCTATTTTAAACTACCCATCTCCTAAAAGGAGACACATAAACCTCAGAAAGACACATTTGCCTCTGCTGAGATTCCTATGTGGACTGAACTTAAAAATTCCATCTTTGGAGCTTAATGCCAAAGCACATTGCAAGTTACTCTTGCTAGAAGCAAGGTTCTTGCCATTTCCTCAAGCAACGAATTATCTCCTGATATTCAAGTTAGTTCAAAATATCCTTTCCATTTAGGTATGCCAGGGGCTAGTCCTAAGAAAATGGCTTCTAGTGTTTTTACAGTTGCAAATTTTATCTTGTTCCAATGGCTAATAGTGACATGGAATTTGCAATTGTTGCTTTTGGTCTGTGTTAGCCTTTCTGTCTTCGTCGTTTAGGAACAGAAAGCTTCTGGTATCTGTTTCAAATCAGAAGATTATAGGTCTGTTATTACACGCTGGAGAAGTACCCTTTCCGTGGGTGTTAATTACCGAGTATCCAGTTGAGTACACTAGTCATTAACCTCAAAAACAGTGACTCAGCAAGGTACCAGAGACTAAGAAAAAAAAAAAAAAGGAGGGAAAAAAGCGTGCTGTTTTCTCACACCAGATGCCAGGCAAGATGTATTTCTAGAGGAAAGCTAACAGGCAGCCTAAGAACAAATGTGCATGGAGGTCTGTGGTATTCTTTCTGCTAAGATGACTTGAAATACTCAGCTGGAGGCAAGAGCGCAGTGGAGAAAGAACTTCCTGAGGATCTGTCTGATACTCCCAAATCAATTAAGGTTTGTGGAAATGCTCCTGCTGGATCAGACCCAGAAAAGGGATAATTCACCTGTATCGTACCCAGGAAGGTGACCTGTGATTTCTAATGCTTGACGCAAATATTACACAGAACAAAAATGTTTTGCAATGGAGGATGAGTTAGATGGATGGGTTTTAATCTTATTTTTTTCCATAGACATGCAAGTCTGGGGATTTGTTTCTACAAAGAATGCAAAATGAATCACGTATCGTGTCTGTTATCCACATACACGCATTCAAGAAGAAAACAGACTGAGCAGACTTTCAGCCACGCAATGAATGTCTGCAGAAATGTATCCGACTACAGGTCTCTTAAGTCACTTTAATGGTGATGGATATGCAGGAAACTATAATCAATTACTTTGCCCTGAAAATTACACAGTTATTTTCAAAAAACCCCAACAGGTAACAATTGTTTGACACAGCACAGCTTAATATTTCTCAGAAGACAGAGATCTTGTAATATTTGAGCTTGCTGTACACACAAATTGTAACACTTCAGCAATACTAGTGCAGCTTCTGTGTAGTCAGATTGTATAGAACTGGCAGGCAGCTATGAGACAAAAGAACCTAAAGATAGAGAAATGCATTTTTTAAACAGAAAAAAAAAAATCTGAACAGGGAGATCTAAGGTCAGATTAGGAGATGTTCTCTAGGTTGATATTTGAGAATGTTTAAAAACTAGCCATGTGCCTCTGCAATGAGCAGTGTGGCCTTCTGTAAGGTACACGCTCTCACACTCTCGGGTTACTGACAGCTTTGTGCTTCCTCCTCTTCTGGCTCACACCAGCCTAAAAGTCACTGTGTGCTGTCCAGGAGATGTGGTGTGCACAGAGGTGGCAAAGGTGTCACTTGCCCTCTGGATACAGAGGGTGTATCTGACTCCCAGTATTTCACATAATCACTCAATAGTCATAGAAAACATATTTAAAATATTACTCGATTGGTGGCCCAAGGGTACAGAGTAAACAACGTATTATACAGTCAAGCAGAGCCTCATCCCCCGAGAGTCAGAGCAGCCCAGAGGGAGAATATTGGAAAAATACACTCAGCCTGTGTGTGTTCCCCTTGCTGGGGATCTCAGTGGAAGAATGATTAGCAGCTACAGGAGACAGACTTGGTTCTTGTACAGAAGGTTCTTTGTGGAGAAGGAGTAATAAATGATTTCTCCTTTTCTACCTGCCCTTCCAATCTCCCCCAATGTATTTCAAACTACTCAAATAGCACGATCACCTAGTAGATGGAGGAAAACCAGTGCTGTGCTTCCAGAGCCCCTCTTCTCTGTTCTGAATATCGAGACTTCACAGTTTCTTCCCCATCTTGTTCCTTGCTTTTCTTCTGCCCTTCCCTCTTCCTAGCAAATGTTCCAATTCCCCTAGGGCTCTGCTCCTAACGCTTTCCCCCCAAAGCCAGACCAAACAGCTCCACACACCCTTCTCCTTCCATGCCCATTCCCTCAGCAGGTTCCCCTGGGCAGGAGACAGAATCATCAGGTGAGAAGGGTGACCATAAGAACCGGCTTAAAAAGCGAATTTGTTTGTCCCACAGCCTTGTTGGTGCTGAGGTGACACGGGCACTGTGCCCTAACACCACGGAGCCGGGAAACACGAAGAGGGGAGACAACAAAGCCGAGGCTGATACAGGCGAAAGGCCACACACGGCGTGGGCAGAGCCAAGGACAGGTGAGCTGCAGGTGGGCGGCCACAAGTCGTTCTGCCCGCAGCATCAACATCTGTGCCAGTCATGTCGGAGGGTCACCCTGGCAAGGCCACAGCCGCCATCCCGGGGCAGAGGGGTGCGGGCTCCCCTCAGGGACAGCAGGAGCACAACCCACCCCAAGCTGGGCGGGGGCAGTGCCCGGCAGCAGCCGAGGCCGTCAGGGACGGGCACCTGCGGCACCCCGGGCCGTGAGGGAAGGAGACTGCGCAGGGGGACAAGGGCTGGACACAGAACCGTGTAACCACAGAATAGCTGGGGCTGGAAGGGACGTCCGGGGACCATCCAGTCCAACCCTCTGCCACAGTAGGGCCACCTGGAGCAGGTGACACAGGGACACGTCCTGGTGGGTTTGGAATGACTCCAGAGAGGGACACTCCGCGCCTTCCACGCGCAGCCTGCTCCCGTGGGGACATCCCTGCACGGCTGGAGAGACGGAGCGGTGTGAGGGTACTGGTGTGTGAGGGGCGGTGTGAGGGGTGCGATGAGGGCAGCGGTGTATGAGGGGCGGTGTGTGAGGGGCGGTATGAGGGTATCGGTGTGTGAGGGGCGGTGTGAGGGGTGCGATGAGGGCAGCGGTGTGTGA
>VXBN01001086.1:126524-193767 GCA_013397395.1 Sinosuthora webbiana | reverse complement strand
GAGAGGCGAAGCCCCGCGGGGCTTCCCGGGCGTCGCTTCCCTCCGCCCGGCCCGGCCTCGCCTCTCCGTGCGCTCTCCACCCACCCACTCGCGGCCGTGGAACCGCTGTCAGCCCGGCCAGGATCGCGGTGGTGATGCTGCCGTGGAAGGGGACCTCCAGCCTGTGTGTTTTGAAGGGCTTTGTTGTTTGTAAGTTTCTGAGCAGGAGAAGTTTGCCGTGGTGGAAAGCAGATTTATTTGGGTTTACGTGCACTGGAGTCACAACTGGAACGATGATGAACTGTCAAAATAAATGTGGAGGTGAAGCTGATNTGTTCTGCAGTCTAACAACAACAACAAAAAAATCTGTGTAGCTTTGAAGATGTTTAAATGTTTATCCAGGAATAGTTAGTGGCATTTTCCAGGGATTTTTTGGTTTATTTTATTTCTTGATTTGTAGCCAGATTTTGTCCTTGGCTACACCTGTATCCATCTACACTATGCCTCCAACAGAACTTACTGTGGTGTAATTAAGGGAGGATTTGTTCACTCCAACAAACCTCCACATGGCTGGTGTTAGACTCAAGTAAGCAATAAGGAACAAATGCTGAGGTAATGTCCAGACTGGGTTTATCCACCATTCCTCACCTGGTGAGCCCATCCGCGAGTCCCCTGTTCAAACCAGAGACCAAAAGTGTGAATACATGTTTATTGGCCGGAGAGAAATTTGTACACTTCTGTTTCGGACAAAAAAAATTCGGTTTTTCCTCAAACAAAGCCCTAGTTTGTGTCATTAAGCATTTTTATGTGAATAAGGACTCGAGGATTTGGCTGTAGTCCTTTTTGGAGAGGAAGTGAAGAGCAAGTTTAGAACTTGGTAGGGCATTTTAGAAAACGTCTTTATTCTGTTTCACTTCTTATTTGTTTATTTTCAACTTGAAAATAATTGCTGTGCTCTCTTCTCTTTGCCAAGCCGAGCATGGCTACTACTTGCATCCTCTTGTAATCCTGTATCACTAAAAAGGAGCGCAGATACATTACCCAGTTCTGCCAGCTAGTATCACGCTCAGATAAAACAATAGCTTGCACACTGAGACTTGACATACTTTTAATGTTCATGTGATAGGTGGCACGTTTTGACCTAACGATTTCATGCTGCGTTAAAGAAATAATGTCACAAAATCATTGTTAGGTGCTTTTTCCTGCAGCTCCGCATGTACGTTGAGAAAGTCGTTTCTGGAGATCAGAGGGAGATGAAGGTGTCTGAGGCACAAGCCCAGTGTGGCAGGAATTGCTCTGTGTGTTTTTATTGTGATTCTGGTGTTGGTGAGGAGGTTGTGAGCGGCTGGTGGAGTTAAGGTACCTCAGCCTCGCTGAGATGCTCAGGTGTTGGTGTGTTTGAGTTGAGTCAAGAGGCTTTGGGTGCTGTGGAGAGGTGTCCTGGTATTCACACACCCCGTGCTGTGAGTCTGCCCCAGCTTGTTGGAGGCCGTGGAGGTGTTCCCCAGGTTCCAGAAGACACTCGTGCCCAGAGTGTGGACAAGACTTTCTGAGCCCCTGCCTTGTGCTTGAACTTCAGCCTTTTCTGGGGCTCAGCACAGCTGAAAGGGTGCAGAGACAGTGTTTTGTCTGCTTGGTGAGAAAAACTGTGAGAGGGAAAGTGCAGAACCTTTCACCCATGGGAGGATCTAAGCTCCTCAGAAGTAGTGGGTGGTGGCTCATGCAGGAGGGGACAGCCACCGTGGAGTGACAGGGCTGAGCTTTGCTTCTGGGGACATCTTAGCAGCTCCAGGGGTGTGGGTTGGCTGGGTGTGAGGTGTCACCCCAGGACTTTCTTAAGTATCAAGTTACTAAAAAAAAAAGCAGCAAGAACTTCCACACAGCTTGATTTCACTTGTCTTTTACTACATGCTTTTGCTTTTTGTTGGGGTGACTGAAAAAGCCCAACCTGTGAAAAATACCAGGTTGTGTGAAGCTTGTAGATGGCAAAGGGACACAGTTGCTGCACATGAGCACAGATCCCATGCCACTCTAACTTCAGGAGGAGTCATGCAATCTGTTATGGTTATGTTGATAAAAGTTCCCATCCCTTGAAGCAAAACTTTAACCAGCTCCCACTCTGGGAACTGCTTTTCTGTCCAGGTGTCAGTAGCCTTCTCATACTTCTCAAGTGTAAATTGTTTGGTGTTGAAATAGAGGCCATGTGCTTCGGGTTATCTGTCTCTGCATTGATGGTACCCCATACCTTGATGTCTCTGAAGTTTGTGTGGGGAATACACAGGAAGAAGGAATTAAATAAAGACAGGGGGATCTCACTGTGGAGTTTTTCCTTCTTGGAGTGATAGTTGAGCAATTCCAGTGTCACTGCAGATGCGGCCGGACTGATCCTTGCCTGGCCTTGCAAGACTTCAGTGTAGCTGTATGCAGTATGGGCCTGTCCCCTACACTGGGGAGCACTTTGGAGCCTTGGCCTTCAGAAACCAGCCCTCAAGCTGTAGTAAAGCAGCTGAGATGTGGTCCTATAATTTGATATGCTTCTCCCGTGAGTGGCCGTGCTGGGACTGAGGGCAGCAAGCTCTGTGGTTCACTCCAGAGCAATTTCTCACACGTTGCTGCCCTGACCTCCCCAAATGTCCCAGCCTGGAAAAGCAGGAAGGCACAGACACTCTGTACCTGTGTTAGTGTGACTGGTGGCTTGTTGAGCTGGCTGCTTTGCCCAGCTTGGAGGAGCCTGTGCTGCACTGTGGTGTGTTTGTTACCAGCAATAATCCACACCCAGGTGGGCATTTTAGACACCAGTTTGACAGGGAAAGGTCATTTCTCAGAATGTGATAAATCAATCCCTTGGAGTGACTTTCTCCATGATGTTCTCTGGCAGTGCTGGCAAGGAGGCTTCTGCAGGGCTCTCTGGTGAGGTGAGATTTCAGCAAGATGTTTGTCTCCCTCCCACCCCCTGGTGCAGAGGTGCCCGGGCAGGAGACTGACGTGACATGGCTGTTGTCGTGCCGTGGTGAAGATGATTTCCTGCGATGAGAAAGGAAATCTGACCTGAATGTTAAGATGGCTTAAAGCCTGGGAAGTACTTTATGTTTCCTGAGTCAGCTCTGACCATCCCTATGGAGTAAGCAGTTGGTTTCAGGTTTTCTGAACACTGAGTAAGGTAATGAGTTTTTTTTCTGCGGATGTTTGTTTAGCTTCAACTCGGGCAGCTCATCTGACAAGCCCGAAATGGGACACAGATATTTATAAAGCACAGATAGAAGTGGGGTGGGAAGCCGGGGACTGGCATTTAAATGGGGATTCTTGTTTCATAAAACTGTCACAATTTCTCACTGTGCATTTGCTGAGCTAATTTCTGTTCAGCACGCAGGCATTAGTCTGTTTTGAGACCACGCTAAATTATCGTCAGGTAAAGCCCAATATAATTAATTACAAATGAGAAATGCTGACAAATATTTGTCAAGGAGCTGTTTAATGAGCTTCAAATTCTATGTCAGATGATTCCATCCACCTAGTGTAAATAATTTTTCAGCAATTGTTCCAGGGTGTTTGTGTGGTTTAGGCAGATGTTAGCTGCAGCACTTTTGCAAGTTGCACAGATAGTATGAGACTAGATGGAGTAAAGCTTAACAGCTGATCTGGGCTTTAAAATAGAGACACTACAGAAACAAAACGTGTGAGTAGCAGGAAGGTTTTGAGGATCCTGTGGTCTCCGTTGTGTGTCTGTGTGCATTGACAGTGTGGCTCTGTGTATGCATCTGAATGCAGGAATTTGCTTTAATAACTGGTGTGTGATACTCATCTCTAGGCATGGCCCACTGAAAATAGAAATAGCTTGGCTGTGTGACAGCAGGAGCTTTGAGCTGGACACCAGAGTGGCTGGCTTGCTGTGTGCTTTTCCTCCCCAAATCATTCTCTTCTCACCAGTCTTCTAGCTGGCCTGATTAGCCTGTTCGCTTAAATTTCTCTGAGATTTCAAGCAAGTTTGTTCTGCCTTGCCTCTATCCCTTCGTATTTCAAAAGGAATTTGATCTTCCTGCCTTACCACAGCAGCATCATAACATCAGGTGTTTGTTTAGTGCTGTCAGCAAATCTTGGTGGCCCTTCTTGTGTTTATTGACTGCTTAGATGCTTAGGTGTTTGTCCCAGTCTCTGTTTGCACATGCAAGTCTGCAGATTTAGGCCAGCAGAGAAAAGAAGGGAGTAGCTAAATGAAGATATCTGGGGATGAGGAGAGGCATTAGGCTTTGTGTGACACTGGGATATCACACCAAGTGACGCGTTTATTATTTTCACTGTGTATTTAGAGGAAACAGTAAACTGACCTGAGATTAAATTTTGAGACAACCTTGACAGAGCAGCTGACTATCTTGATGAAAGACCTGAAAAAACAGCAACTCAACCTGAAAGTGGGACTGAAAACAGCAGGATGCATGTTCCACAAAAGGAACGTCTAGGGTGATGTTTGAAACATTTGTTGCTATCATTTGGGTACCTGAGTACTTTAAAAATACTTTTAAATTATTGTGAAACGCCTGGTACCTTTCTGGGAGGCGAGGCACTCATCTCCAGCTGATTTCAGTAGCTGTTGGAGAGGTGAAGCTGTCTCTTCAGGCAGATAATGACCAAGGATTGAAATTGTTGCATAAATATTCTTTTAAGCTCCTGAAGGTAACCGTGTAATGAAGGTGGGGATTTTTGCCATTCCCATAGGTGGTAGTAGGAGGCACAACAGCCTTGAGTTGAAGAAGGAAGAGTTTAAACTATAAGGACAAGTTCTTTTAGATGAATGTGATTCAATTAATCTCCACTAGCACCGCTCTTTAAGATTAGCATTAATGAGAAATATGCTGCACATCAAAAGACAAAAGACACCCTTATCCTCCCTTACCTTGGCATCTTTTTTCCTGCTATTTGGGGGTGTAAGTGAGCCCTTTCTGATTAGATATCTGGGGCCTTTGCTGGCATTGAAGGAGTTTAAAATTCAGGGCAGTGGTGGAGTCACCATCCCTGGAGAGAGTTAAAAGAAGCGTAGATGTGGCACTTGGACACATGGTTAGCACTGGGAGTTAATGGTTGGACTCTCTGATCTTAGAGGCCTTTTCCAACCCAAACAGTTATATGATTCTATGATTTATAAAATAACGCGAAAGGATCAGGAACTTGGAAGGAAAATGATCATTAGGGAAAGGCAAAAAAATTGTCAGAAAGACATCAAGGGTCTGAGTAATTTAAAGATTGACTTACAACACTGAGATCAATAGAGAAATAGCAGGGACTTTATGGGAACACAGAGAACTAGAGGGGGGTGTTGTTACCAAAAGTGGGAGTTTCAGGAAAGACCCATTGCTGTGTACAAAAATGCTCCTTGGTGAGAGCCCTGCTGTCAGTTCCATGGGGAGACACTCGACCAAATCTGTCCCTACTTAAGGAATCATTAATCCAGGTAACCTCAGCTGGTTCCTGTCTCACTGAAGGTGATCCCCTCTTTCCCCCAGCTCTGCTACTCTTGTTTTTTGGTTTTTTTTTTTTTTTTTTTTGAACACCTATCAGTTTGACTGGGACACCCTACCACATTACACTGGGGGTCTGACCTGCAGCCTTGTAATTATCTGCAGCTAAATTAGAAGTTTAATCTTTGTTCGGAGCAACAATAAGTTGAGTCAGATAGGTTTTAAAAATAGCCCAAGCTCAAGTTTAGTGAAGTCTCAAATGCAATTAATAAAAAGGTAATGGAGTTAGGAAGTTGCAGGCTGAAATGTGGAAATGTTTAACTCCCGGTTTTCCTGCACTTGAACTGCAGCGTTGCCTTGGTTCTGCAAGAGAAAAATGCTTCCAACATTTCTCTGTCTTTTTGTACATCATCCTTATAATTTATCAGTTCAGTATCTTGTGTTCTTGTTGGGGTTTGGCTCTGTATGTGCCACAAATTACCAGCTGCGTGCATTTTTTTGTGTAATCAGTTTGTTGTCGTTTTGACTCGATGCCAAGCCATGGTGAAGACCACTTCAGAACATCATAGTCCTCTAAACTCCTTTGTTGTAAAATGGATATGAAAATCCACTTTGTAAGTAATGAGGAAGGGCTAATGCAGGTAGGGATTTGTTTTGCTGTAACAGCAGAACGTGCAGTGGCAATTTGTCAGATCCCCAGCTCAGCTCTGCTGCACTATTTGCCTTTAAATAGTGTGTTACCTTAATGTCTTGAGATTTTTCTCCTTGTATCTTGGCAACACTGCTGTTGGAGTTCACACACTCATGTGGGGGAGAGAGAAGGTCTGAACCAAAGGGTTGTGTCTTCAGCCTGGTAAATACTACGGGCAGGAGTTTTGGTTCTGTCACCCTCTGTGCAGTAGTGGTGGGATAAGTCAGCAAAAAAAGTGGATTTTCCCTTGGCTCTGCACATACTCTTCTGTTTGTGAGGTTCTGCTCCTGAGGTGTAATTTGATCATGCTCCACGTGAATTTACTCGGTATTTGGTGTGCATGTCAGTCCTGCTGTTTTTAAAATGTCCTGAGACAAAGGCACGGGGGATGTGTAGAGGTGTGCTGGTATCTGATGTGCCCGAGTTCCTGGCTGGCTGAACTGGTGACTGTGTAATGCTGGCTGATGCACATATTACTGATAGGATTAATATATTAATATACCAGCTCCACATAGGAATAGTTTCTCAGAGCCATGCAGGAGTTCAGCTCCGTGTTCTTTCCAGGAATGGTCGCCCTTTAATCTGTCTGACGTGTGTTTGCCAGCTTCCTAAAGTGGAAGTTTCATCTACTCTACAATTAGTGCTCTTACAAATTGTCTCTTTTCATACTTTTATTTGGTACTAAAGGAGACTTAATGATTTGAGAATAAAACTACTGTCAACCTATTGTCCCCATCCAGACACAGGCCTGGACTTGTCCTTTTTTGGACCAGCTCATGAAAAGAGGCAAACATTTTCAGCCTTTGGGACAAGCCCTGTGCTGAACATCTTTTGTGTGAAGCCACCTGGGGCAGGTCTGTGGGTGTTGCAGGAGGACAGTGAACACCAGAAGCAGACAGAGGTAGGCACCAGGAGGTTCTAGGTTAGATTAATGTTTGGGAGGCTGAAATTCTGAAGAGGTATTTGTGTGTTGTGGAGTAATGCTAACAGTTGTATCAGACCTTAAAAACATGTTTTACACTCCTGTGAAATTAAGTAGTGGTGAGATCCAGACCAAATTCATGGAAGTTTGTGAGAAGCCTTTTTCTGTCACAGGCTGGCTGTGAGAGGAACAATGCTTTAGAACAGTGTGTAACAGAGATAATACCTGGTGCAGATATTCTGTACCTGTCAGTGAAATCCAGAGCCACTGTTGCCTGTTTCCTCAGGTGCAGGTATGGGTTAGCATGTCCCGGGTGACCCATCCTTGGGGACCCTCTTGCAGGTTGCTCTAGTGTCCTACAGCTCCTCCTAACTCACCCTCCTGGTGTAGTAAAGGCATTTTAGTTACTTTGCCTGTGGAGTGGAACCAATGAGGCAGAAATTGTCGCTACTGACTTCTCCAGGGCTGCACTCGGGTGGCTCTTGTGTACAGGAGAGCAGGGTACAAAACCTGTGTGCTGAAACTTCTCCCTCCTGGCAAATTCTGCCTGCCCGTGTTTTGTTGTTTGCACACCATTTCCCATTTCTGAGGCTGAGATGACTTACAAACATGGTGATAATTGCTCTTGGCACTGATTTTTGTTTATTTTCTCTCTGGAAGTCCTGAGTGACCTGAGACCTTTCAGTCTGAGAATCCGGTTAATTTCTTTTGTTTGTTTGTTTTTTGAGACATCTACTTCTGCGGAAGGTGGGAATAAAGGATGGGTGGCTGAAGGACCTGTCTCCTTGCTTACACGGGTGGTGGGAATGGTAGAGAGGTGGCCAAAGGACCTGACTTGTTGCCAGGAATGGGGCTTTGTTCTTCACCTGCCTCCTGATGACTTCTGTCACCTACCTCTTGTCTCCTGCACATCCACGAGCCTCCAGAGGGTACCAGAAGTGTCTTCCAGGGGTCCCCCAGGCACTGGGGTCTGTCGCCCAGCTTCCAGAATGCCCAGGGGAAGGAGCTGGGAGGTGCTGCTGTTGCAGGAGCAGGGCTGCTCCAGGTTGTGTGGAATGGCTGGCATGGTGTGACATCCATCAGAGAGGGCACTGATGGAGGGCTGAGGCAGTGAAAGTAGTTTTTGACCTCTGAGGGGTCTGTGTGGTGAGAAGGCAAAGGAAGAAGTGATGCTGTTGGGGACGATTTATGTTGTGACTGTGTTGGTGTTGTGGAGTTTAATGCATGTCAAGGGCACTTTGACCTTTGAATGGAATCTTTTTGGTGTGAATTTGTGTCTTTTCTCCTCTCTTTTCTCCTCCTTAAAGAAAATTCAAAATAAATACTGAAAACCAAAACCATCTGTTTTGAGAGGGCTAAATTGCCTCTCTTAATTTTATGGGATTTGAATATTACTGAACGATTAGAAGTCCTACTAATTTTTACTGTCTGGCTATTGTGCTTGTAGGCAGTGACTCCGCTAGCATTAGTCATTTTAACTATGGAAAAAAAAAATATGCAATTAATGTGGCTCAACAGCTGAGTCTGCTGGACTTTTAAAAAAAGAGGGAAAAAAAGTAAATTTTAATGAGTTCTGGGATCATAAAGATACATCTGGTGGATGGATTAGCCAAGTTTTCAACCTCAGAATGCGTATTGAAAAACTCAGTGAATTATGTAGCTACAAAAGTGGATCTTTGCACATTTATAAGGCCTCAGTGCAATCTCCTTATATTTGCCTAATGACAAACAGACATCTCACAGCCCAGGACACACATGGGCTGAAAGAGCTCCCTAAGCTCAGAGTATTTGTATTGGGATGCTGCTACTAGTAAATATTAGAGAATCCATTAAATGTAGGAAGGAAAATATTTTGGTATTGGATGAAAGGAAAGGGAAAGAAGGGAACGGAGTGAGGTAGAGGGGAGAGGGAGAACTGCAATTTTAAATGAACATGATGTGTGGGCTAAGATACTGTGCCTCCACTGCTGAACCAGAAAATTTATAACAACTGTTTGTCATGTGTGTGTATTTATAGCCATTCACATAATGAAGAAGTTTCATGAGGTTGTAATAACATATCAAGATGGATGTAATTAAAACAGAAGCAAATTGACACCTCTAGATTAAAGGCAAACTCTAAACTAATACACCTGTACGCTGTCACTTATGTATTAGTTGTCTGGGGCAGTCTGCCAGATATGCAAATAAAAAGACATTGGCAAATTTCCTTGGATGTGTGGTTATGAAGAACCCAACTATTTAATCATTTACCTAGCCCTGCTCAGGTTTGTGGCTAGAGTTTAATAATTTGGTGTCGCCATGCTTTGTGATGGGCAGAGGGGTTAAAGGCAACAGGGTGAGGGGAGAGGAGAAATACAGCACAGGGGGCTGCTGGGGAATAATGTTCTTTCCACTGGGACCCTTCCCTTAGCAAAGAGGTGTCAGCTGCTCCATTTCAGACCTGCCCTGACTCCTGAAGCTCCAGAGCACTGAAGAGTCCTTGACACTGACACTCTGCAGCTTTTGAGCACAGTTCAAGGCTTTTGAAAACTGCCCTGCAACAACAGGCTTTGGTTCTTGTCGTGCTGCAGGTGCAAACTTCTAAAATTTACTTTTGCACCAATTCAGATCCGATGGAAATCAGTTACTAGGTCTGTGAAGTGACTATAGAGCTGCTTAGCAATTTTACCTAAGAGTATTTTTCAAGTTGTTTCAATTTGCAGAAGCCTAAAACATTTCCAGTGGAGCTGTGGACATCCATTTCAGCCTGTGGTCAATAGATCTGCTCTCCTAATTAACGCTCAGTCTGCAAACTGCTGATGTCAAATAGGCTGGTGGGATGGAGCAGGAAGGGAATTATTTGCCTTGTTAGTTCCAGGGCTGTGAATGGAAATGCCAGCCTCGATTTTGGGTAATTTGCACCCCAGATAACCTAAATTCCTTAAAGTGGCCTGGGAACAGATACAAGCCCGTGGCTGGTGATGAGGGTTTTCTGTTAAAACCCCGATATCTGTGCCTCCAGCTGCTCCTCCCTGAGTGGGAAAAGTGGTACCTTTTGTGGACTCCTCAGATGGTTCCTTGGGTATGTAAAGCTAGATTTAAGTAGGTTGATACTGTGGGAGCTCTGGAGAGCTCAGTGAAGCCTGAAATTCCTGAACTCAGTTTTGAATTCGGGCTTGAAGTTTTCTGTCCCAGTCAAGGATGAACCACAGGAAAATCCCACTGTGGGCTGGAGCTCTGCAGAGCAGGGGCTGCTAAATGCACCAATTTCCAGGGAGCTGACAGCATGAAAACTCCAATTGGCATGTTTTGTTCGACTTCTGAATTAAAGAGACTCTCTTTTTAGTACATCTGGACATTAAGGATCACTCATACGAGGTACATGGCTTCAAAGCGATTTCAAATGGTAGGATTTTTTTGTCTTCAATATTTCAACAACTTTTCTTCCACCTTTAATCTTTCATGAGCAGAAGCTTCAAAAGATAATTAGTAAAACACGCTTTTATCTGCATTTATCTCAAAACATGATTAATTTTTTAACTGCAATTATAGCAATCATTTCAAGTTTACTCTATATTAATGAGTAAAGGATTTTTTTTTGAGAGAGCAGGAGCCTAAATATGGCTATATTGGCTGAGCTGAAAGGTGCATTTATGAGTGTGCTTTTGTTTTCATTGCTAGGGATTGAATTTCCGCTTCCAGGAAGTAATATTTCACATGGATTAAAGTCTTTGGAATGCTTTTGCCCAGATGCACTAGATGATTTCGAGGAGCTAACAATGACAAGAACTGGATCATGCCCTTTGCAGGACCTGCCTACCGAATACCCAGTTCCATGTCTCCCTTGTGTTGGTGATTTTTTTGCTCCACGCTGTGCATGCGTTCCTTTGCCTGTTGCCCTTGGCATTGAAATGTCAGATATTTGATGCAGAGGGTTTGTTGTTAATGAATTAGCAATGAACTTGCAAGTTTTCACCTTTACCATTCTTGTCTTTGCTATAGGCAGCTTAAGGCATTTTTTATTACTATTTCGCTTCTGGGAGAAAGATGTTCATGTCTGTTCCTGTCTTTATTGCTGCTACTAATATATGCAGGACTGTTCAACTGGTGTCCTGCAGCCAGGATCCTGCCTTGTGGGGCCAGTGTGTGGCCCCAGAGTCCCTAGGAAATTGTGGCACTGGCACAGAGATATCCCAAAACACGTACCCACTGCAGAGCCTTCAAAAGGAATGAACCACTGCAGAGGACTACTGGAAAGAAGCACAATTAACCCCCTTTTTCAGCTTTTGCCTAATTATGCCCTGTGAAGGCTGCTCCTCAGCCCTGGCTCCTGCTTCTCCATCAACAGGAGGGAGAGATTTGGGGCTGGAGCTGCAGCTTCACTGCTCTGCCTCCTAAGGAACCAGGCAGGGAGCAGCCCTGGGGCTGCTGGCAGTGATGCTGGTGGGGGCATGGCCCCAGCTACAAGGCAGCAAGGTAAACACAGCAGGCCTCTGAAACTGCTGTCACAAGGGTAAGGACAGGAGAGCTTTTTGTGGGGTTTTGGTTGTTTTTTCTTTTTTTTTTTTCCTTTTATTTAGGCCCTGATCCTGGATGTCAGAGAGGATTTGGAGTTAGCGTGCATTTTTCCGGTTCATGTCTGATTTCTGATTTTAGCTCCTAAACTGGGATTGCAGCTCCCCTGCCCTGTGGTCCCTGGGGAGGTGGATGGGCTGGTGACTGGAGCAGTGAATTGGGCAGCTGCACAGGAGAGCACACGAGTGTATAATCAGATTCCTGATAAACCCAGGTCCCTAAGTCCCTTGAATGGGCGGCTTTGCAGTGAATGGCCTCGCGAGGTCTGCTGTGGCTGCTCTCTTTGTTTGGTACTCCGACAAAAAATTGCTCCGGTGTCCTCGTTGGCATATTTTTACATCTGTTACCCATATTTTCGATTTGTTCTGGCTGCAGTCTTATTTTGTTTTGCAAAATCTACCTGGGATTGGGACGGAGATGTATGTTTGCTGAGGCAGATTTGGAAATTGCGTTGTTGAAATACAGCCCATATGGGCCATTGTAAAATGGTTACTGCAGCATATAATTGCCTTCACAATGATGTGCTTTGTCATTTTCCTTCCATCTTCAAAGAGGCGCTCCTGTAGTCTGCTGACAGCAATGGTGGTATTAGAAAACATATGGATTTGTAAAGGCATTAAAGTGTCTTTAGTTCAAGGATTAGATTACAGTGTTAGAGTGTGGGTCAGCACGTTTTTGTGGGGATGGGCTGCACTGCAGTGTGTTGGTTTATGTTGCAGGTTAGGGAAGGGTTTGTTTGTTTATTCAAAATATCTGATGTAAGATCCTTTCAGATACGTGGGGAAGGAGGTGTCTGTGGTGCGTGGTTTGAGATGTGGCCCCACCTCACCCTTCATGGCCTTGGTCAGGGCTCACCATCCACACTGACAGGATATCTCATCAGCAAATGCCGTTTACAGCATGGAAAAATACACAGAATGTAAACCCCACAAAATTGGCTTTGAAAATTTAAGGGCTTTTTTTTTTTTAAGTCTTCCATGCTGGGCTGCTACTCTGAACATTTTGTGTATTTGTTTTGTGTTCATTTTACACTGCACAGCTCCACACATTTTGAAGTACTGGGCAATCTGTTCAGCTTTTACCTCTTTTTCTGTCTTCACAGTTTGAGGTGTGGCTTTTCTGGGGTGGCTGGAGGTCTGCAGTGCCTCTGTCAGCAAAGGCCTGTGCAGCATTCTCATCATGGGATGCACATGGTGTAGACATGGCACACAGCCTGTCCCCAGCCTGGAGTGATGCTCATGCTCTTTACACCATCTAAAGGGGAAAGCTGGAGAGTGGAAGGGATAATATGCATAAAGATGCTTCTTTTTTAGTTTTGTTACTGTTTTTGTCTCCCTTTTTGCAGCCTGCTCAGTTGGGTGCTGTGCCTGGCTGGGACCCTGAAGCGGATGGGGGCTGGTTTGGCCCATGGCCACCTTCACCACGTGCACACTGTTGTGGTTGGGTTTGCATAGGTCACTTCCAGAACAACTCTTTGATACCTCTTTTCCCTCAAACAAACACACTCTTTCCATGACAATGCTGAGCTGGTCCTTCAGAGACATGGGCTGGTTTCTGTGCAGGCACAGTCATCCTCGGTAACCTTGAAGCAGTCACTCTCTTCCCATTTCAGCACCTGCTCTGGGGCTGTGCTGAGTAGGGATGGATTTGGGATTGGATCCATGTGTATCTCAGGGGACTGGCTGCATCCAGGCTGTAGATTTGAGTCTCTTGACTGAGAAGAGCGAGCAGGCATGTGGGGACACTGCTGATGTGTGAGGTAGTATTTAGTGTGAAGTCCAAATATGTGCTTAGGGATCACCTTGAGCTGGAGTGTTAGTTTTGCTGTAGCTGAGTTTTTCTGTCCACAAAATAGGTTTAATAATACTGTCCCTCTTCTGAGTTTGCCTGGCTATTTAATTAGCATCTGCAGGGTGCTCAAATAGTAAGTGGTTAATATAAAATATCTACATAATTTTACTGCAGGACAATAAAGCACCAGGGCCTGTACACATGTAGCAGGGACCTGCCTAGAACACTTACTTAAATAACTGAAAGCACTTTTTTATTGTCAACCACCTTTTGAGATGAAGCTATAATTTTGCCTTAAAGTTGCTGACAGTAGCCAACTTGGTTAAGGAAATCTGATGTGAAGGGTAACACAGTGAAATTCTGATTAATGCTTTATCTTTCTTTATGCTGTAACGATTATTAAGTGTGTAAACGTTGGTGTTGCTTAGTTATGGCTTGCTTCAGTTTTAAATCACTTACATCATTACATGTCCTAGATGTGGTGGGTGTCATGGCTATTTATGGTAATATCTTTCCTTAAATCCATCGCAGGAAAGGAAAGAAACTCTCATTCTGTCTGCAAGAAACGTTAAAGGATGTATTACTGACTCTGGCAGCTGTGATGATGATAAGCAAATTAGGTCTGTCATTAATGCCAGGGTCTGCAGGTATAATATGCCATAAAACTGGTACATCTCTGGAACTAGCTGGCCTACAAAAATAAATAAATACGGGGGTTTTAATCCTGGTGTAGCAAATTTAGGAGCAAAGCTGCTTTACCATGAGGTTTGTGTCAGATGAACACAAAGTTCATGTATATGGTGTGTTTTTGCTGCAAACAGTGCAGAAGGGAGGAAGAAACAGCCCAGTGAGAATCTGCCACTGATATCCCCAGGTTTTGCTGTGGGCCTTTGCCAGGGCTTTATTTAAGGACTCAGTTATGCAGATGTTTAAATCAGTCCCTCTTTAAGAAAGTGTTTGTGTATGTTAAAAACCACAGCATAGTGCACGAAAAATCAGGACATGCTGAGGTGCAGTCAGGAGCAGGATGTTTTAAGGTGTATACAGAAACATACATTTCATGTGAAGCTCCCTAACAGTGGCTTGGTTTTAAATAGTAGTTTATTCTGAGGGGAAGCTTGGGATTTCTTTGGTTTGGGGCCTTCAGAAGATTGAGTCTGGTGGGACAGCTCCTGGAGCTGCAGGGCCAAGGCGTGTTCCAAAGTCTGCCTGGTGATGTGGCTCAGCATCGTCCTGTGGGATGCAGGATGTGGCCACATGCTGGAGCATCCCTGGCCATGCTGGAAAAGCCCAACAGGGAGCTTGGCTGGGGGACCACAGTGGGACTGAAATAACTCACTGGCATGAGCCTGTTTTTGTCAGAAGCTTTTTTCTGTCCCTTAGCTGCATGAGTTTGGGTTCAAGCACAGGTTTGGGTTGGGAAGTAGCACACAGCATCAAAAATCTCTGCTGTATGGGATTGAATTGTAGCCCCCCCTAAGAGAAAGGGTGACCTTTGCAGCTTTGCTTGCAGAAACCCTGGTAGTGAGGAGTCATCAAGATTTCCCTGGCAAGTGGCATTCCTTTGGGTAATTACTTTGGAAAGCTTCTGCAGGGTGCTTCCTCCTCTCCCCGGGGCAGACACCTTCCCATCCCACCACATATTGCTGCTTTCTCCAGTACCAGCTAAACAGGTGGCAAGATTCAAATCACCACTCTCTGAATGGAGTTAGCTCTCCACAATAGCTCACCAGAGGCCTGTTTTGTTACAGAACATTGATTAAATAAATATTCCTATGCATACAAAAGAGGAGAAATCTGTTACAACACTGTAGTTATTTTTCCATTAATGGCAAGGAGCTCTCTCTAATTTTCCTGCCCCTTTCAATCTGTTTGCCTGTCTCCCTCCCTTCCCATCACTACTAATGCCTTGAAGTGCATGAGGAACGTGCCAAGAGCCCACAGTCCCTCTGGTTCACATCTGCAAACGCTGTGGCTCCAGCTCACCGTGCTTTGGGAAATCCCCCTGGCCCATGCAGGGCAGGACTGGCTGCTCCATGCATGTGGTTTTGTTTAACTTGATATTTCATGTTCAGTATCAGCATTCCTTGAGCTAACTGACCTCCATTAATTTATATAGCAGCAGTTAAAGATGCAATTTTGCAATACCAGCATTTTGCATAATATTGACAATTGGGGCAGAGTATTTGACTTCTGAAGAACATCTTTTTTCTTCTGTGCTCTTCTGTGCCCCCCCGATTTTGAAAGCCTTCGAGGCAGAGGTCAGTGCTCTGTGGTTTGTGCTGGTGGAGGTGTGTGTATGTTTTGGAAGAAAAGCACCTCATTCTCCGAGCCTGGCAGCCAAAGGCAGCTCCAGTGCAAGCAGCAGATCTGATCTGGTATAAAATGGTGGCATCTGAAAATAAATATAGGGGAAAGGATTCATAAATATAGGGTAAAGGAGGAGAATAGCTTGGCTGGTTTTAAGTTCAGTAGATACTTGTCTCAAGAAAGAACTTTTGATTGAACGAATGTCTTGCTGCAATAAATGTGGACTATAAGGAAATAGCATGGATTTACTTTGGCTCTGCATTGATGTGATAGAGATAAAAATCCACCCCAAAGAGAGTAACTGAGATTTAGCTGCTTTTTCTTCTCCCCCCACCCCCCGCAGGCAATGATATCTATTACTTTGGAAAAAAACTGGAGTCAGCATTTCTCTATCATCGTTTTTCTTAAACAAACTTAGGGCAGTTAAATCACTGAGCTGTTACTCCAGAGAAGTAAATTGTGTAATACATTTTTTGAAGTTTAAAGACCATAAATGAAGCTTCCTTTCATTACATGAGTTCTTCTTAAAATACTTGTCACATTTGGTTAGATTTAGGACCAGGGCTGGAGGGAGTTCCTGTTGGGATGAAGCTGATCATCTGGGCACTCTGTCAGGGAGAGCCCTTGCCCTCTTGCCTGAGCTGTGTTGGGATTGCCATGGCAGAAATGAAGCTGTGCCAGCACACTCTGCTCTCCCCAGGGAGAGGGAGCTTTGTTGGCTGAGGGTGAGAAGGAACTGGCCGTGGAAGGCTGTGGCAGGAGCCCAGTGCCTGTCTGCTCTTGCTTACCCTGGGCAGTTAGTTGGAAGTGACACTAACCTGAGTTTAATTCTAGTTCTACATTGCAACAACATGCCAGCTGTTCCCTGTATTCTTCTGTGACACTGCAATGTAATTATTTTTTTGTTATCTTTCGAGATGTAATTTTATGTTGGTGTGCTTTCCCGCTAACCCTTTGGCACAGAAAATGCACAGCTAATTCATTTTTCCGGGAACATGGAGAAGCAAGGGAGAAAAATCTCAAATTGTAGGGCCAAGGGGCTGTGCTAAAGGCAGCTGAGGAGAGATGTGCAGGGAGGAAAGGGCCTGTCTCAGATGGAGGCTGAAAGCCACTGGGATGTGTGCGGTGATTAATGGTGTCGTTGCTTTTTAGCTTCATCAAAAGGTTTCAGTGTAAGAGTTTCTAAGGAATGCTGATATTCACAGGAACCTATCAAAGGGTACAGAAGATATCAAATGAGCAAGCAGGAATGGGAGTTAATTACTGAACAGTGATTACTCTGATATAACCAATTATTGGATCATTAAATGTTTATTACCTTTTTTATGCTCCTTTCCCTCGTAAGTGCAGTTTTGTCCTCATAGTATTAAAAAAGGGGTGGATCTAACACATGAAAAGCCTTTTCCAAACCTAGCAGGTAGTGGAAGGACATCTCACCCCCGCACCTGGCACGCTGTCCTGCTGACCCTGCTCTCCCTGGCTCGGTGGCTTTGGGGTCAGGTGCTGTGAACCCTATTAAAGGCCAGATTATTTCACTTCCAGGGAGGAGTGCAGCAGCAGGAGCAGGGCACATGACATCAGCAGCTTCACTGCCCTTCCACGTGGGGTTGTGTTCATTCCTTCTGTCCCCACTGGAAGTGGTTGGTGGCTTTTGTGTCCCTCTGTCACCCAGAGGGTCCTTCTAGGGCCGCCTGGCCTTAAGGACAGAATGGCATGGCCTTCAGTTTCCTTGTGCTCAGAGCACCTCCTTCTCTCCAGTCACTGAGCCTCTCTTAAGAAAGAAGTTTCCATTGCAAGGCTGCAATGATGCCGTTTGAAAGAGAGACATAAGCCCTGCACTGGACATCTGCAAAGTGAGAAATATCATCTTTTCAAGCTGAACGCAGTTATTTTGGATGACATTTGAGGGTTTCAAATGTTAAAGCAATTTTTAAAAATACAGCTATTTGTGACTTTTGTTGATGATCCTTAAATGTTGAGTTGTTTAAGCTTCATATCTCGGGAGAAGTATGGGTCAGAGGAAGGAAAAAAATAGAAACCCAAATGTTTTTCTCTGTCAGCAGAGCATTTCTTGGCAGTGGCCTTGACTGGTGTGTGTGTGTGCAGGGGCTGGGAGGGCTCTCCATGGACCTCGTGCCCTTGGTGGGTGTTTGGGGGCAGGTGGAGACACGTGGAGGTTCCTCCCAGTGCTGGCATGTCCCAAGCCCCCGGCAGTGGGGTTTGTGTCTCTGCTGAGGGCAGAGAGGAGCTGGGGAGGCAGCCAGGGTGCTGTGCCTGGTGGGGGACGTGTGTGACCATCACCAATGTGCTCAGGGAGGCAAATCCCTCTGTTCCTGAGGCACTTGGTGTGTGTCATCCTCAGCTAGCACCACCTCTCAGTAGCCACATGGGTTCTTATCCCATGTCCAGTGTGTGTGTAGAGGAAGTTCTCAAGAACCAAATTTTTCTGTGCCTTTTGTTTGTGAATTTAGCTTAATCATTTTTATGATCTTCCTTAGGGGATTATTAGTTTTTTATTAATACCTCCCTTTGCCAAGTTGGAAGCTTCAACCATTTTTGGGGTAAATCTTCAGTGAATCTCTTTTTATTCATCTTTTCTTTTCACCTTTTCTTGCGTAGCATAACCTTACCTGGACCTTCCCTCACAAATGGGATTTTCAGGTTTTACCTCTGACACCCAAGCCCCCATGAAAGTCAGTGGGGAAGGTCATAGGGAATGCACAGCAGATATTGAAACCGAGAAAGTGTTTGCCACTTTGTGTTATTACTGTAGGGAAAAAAGTGGAAACTCTGTTAAATTGCACTCCCTGTGCTCCTGGGAGTATAAATTACTGTCTTCTCTGCACTGCTGTGTCAAATCAGTTATGTGGCAGTTCGGACTTTGCCCTTTTTGGAAAGATGCTTCCTCCTCCTGATGGATTTTTCTGTAATCCTTCAAAGGAGAACTTTATTCTGGGTTCATTTCCCTACTTTTCTTTAAAAAAACCCCTAAAATAGAGCAGGTTTGCTTTGCAGAGAAAATATTATGCAGGTCACAGCTTCCCCCTGTGCATGAAGATGATTTTGTCCCTGCAGTGCAAGTCTGTGGAATGAGGACTTGGCAGCGATGCTTGAGGATGTGCCGCTCGCAGGAGCCCAGGATCCCACACAGGCATCTGCCTTAAACACCCTCAGTGTGGGCATCCAGCAGCAAACTGCTTCCTCCAGCAGTGAATCACAGTGGTGCAAGGCCTTGGATCTGCTGCAGGCACAGTTTGGGGGTTGCAGGCTGCTTTGGGGGGTCTGTGCCCTGCCTGCGACAGCACAGCCAGGGCACTCGGTGCTCTGCTCACAGCCATGGCTGTGACCATCCCTCCTGGACAGCCTCTGTGCAAAACAGGAATAATAATAATAGTAATAATAATGAAATGTCCCTCAGGATTTCCTTTTAATAAGTGCACACACGGCAGCCGCTGTAAACTGTCCTGGTAATGTCACAGCCTCTCTGGGAAGGACCAAGGGCAGGCGAGGATCCCAGGATCGGGGAAAACAAGGCGTCCTGTGTTTTAGATCCTGTACGAAAATGTATCGTGGCTGCAAGGCCAGGGGAGACGAGCCAGTCTCCAGGACTGCTACAAATGTTAGATTTCAATGAAAGGTCAGCCAGAAACAAGGTCAAAACAAGCGTGATACACAGAGCAAACAGCGAAGCTGCAGGCGCAGATAAAGGTTAATGTGAAGGGCTATTGGCATTAGTGCAGCATGTGGTCAGCTCGCTGAGGAGCAGGGGCTGAAGCAGGAGATAATGAGGAGGGTTTACTCTAATTCTATTATAATGTATAATTAACTATCATAATTGATAGCAGTTTTCCCTGTGTGTGTGCGTACATGTAGGTAAAGTCTCGTTTTTGGCTTTTGTGTTGTTGCACCGTTGCCTTGAGCCGAGGGAAACCCTCCCTGGGGCTTGGGCTCTATCTTGCTCAGCCCACAGATGCAGAGGGGGAGCATTGTTTCCAAGAGCCTTTTTTAATCTGCCCCTGGAATTGGACATGATATTGATGTGGTACCTGGGTAGGGCAGATGTGCTGCTGATAAAGGTCTGTAGTGCCAAGAGCCTGGATGAAGTCAGTTTGAAGAGGGACTAAAGGACAGGTCAGCCCCGTTTTCTTTCTGGGTTGTTTGTACCTTTTATTCTCAATATCCCTGTGAAAACACAGAGCTTGAAGTGAGTTTTGCTGTTGTGCCCATCTTTTGTACAGGATAAAGTTCACTCTTGGTTACTCTGCAGAGACAGAAGCAAACTCGTGTTTCAGATGCACTGGGGATTTTAATTTTCCCGGTGCACAAAGACAAGAAACCATTGTGGATTCCTTTGCCCCTTCTCTAGAGAGAGCAGAGAGCAAATAAACTCCCGGATCAACCCAAAACCAGGCTGTAATGCTCTCCTGACCTGGTGATGTTTGGGGTTTTGTTGGGTTGTGAACAGGTGGGGAAACCTCTTGCTTTGGCATTGCTGCTGGATGCCAGGAAGTAACCTGGCCCACCAAGTAAAAAAATGAGGCTTTACCCACATGGCTGATGTTGTAGGGTTGCAGGAAGCCTTGTTGTACCTACTGTTACATCCTGGATGCAGCATGAAAACATCGAAGAAGGAAATCTAGGGTTGATTTTGTGATGGATTTTTTTTTTTTTTTAAAGTGTTGAATGATTTCTCTGGATGGCTGTTTAGCCTGCCCACTTTCTTGATTTCGCAAGGTACAGTTGAGGGCAGACATTGCTATATAGCTATTTTTTTTTCTTTCAGTATCTGGCAATACACATTCTTCAAATGTAAATGCAAATAGCCCTCTTCTCCATGGTTAATCCCTTGGGATGGGAAACCTAAAGGCCACATTCTTCCTCGAGAGAGGGATTTACCCTTCCAGCCACATTAAATGTTAGCTGGAAACATGTGGCTAACGGCTCCCAAATACTAAGCTGAGACTCTTCCCTTGAGGTTCTGGTTTATTTGGAAATTTAATTTGTAATTTTTTTTTTTTTTCTTTCAAAGGTTACACAACTCTTTAAGCCTCCAATTTTAGGTCACTCTGCCTTTTACAGCCAGATCCACCTCATCAGTGAGAAGGCTCCCTGAGGACTGCAAAAGGCTCAGGCTTAGTGTTATCCAGGAAAAATGTGTATAACAGTTGTATTATAAAGTAGTAGGTAATGTAACCCCCGTCTGCCAGCCTGATGAGTGCCATGTGAATGGTGGTGTGATACAGTTGCATGCACTTAAAGCCCTTTTTGACAAAATAATGCTAATTGTCCTGGGCTGAGTGATGCCAGGGGCTTAGAAATACTTACCAGTGCTCATAGAGGGAGCCAGGAGAAGTCAGGTGGAGAAATCAGGGAGATTGGCTCTCATGTGGAGTTTCAGTGGCTGAGGCACTGCTAAATCTAGCAAAGGATTAATACCAAAATAATCCTGCTTGTCCAGGAAACTCGTGACAACGTGAAGGTTTGAGATCAGTGTGAGATGCTTTAGAAGGAATCCAGTAATAAATTCACGAGTCACCAGAGATAGAAACCAATTGCTTTTCATCCTACATCACGTCTGAGCTTTTCCACGGTTTGTTTCCTGCTCCAGTGATACCAGATCCCTTCCCACTTCAAGTCTAGCATCATTTTAGTGCTGGCTTTCACCAGAACCCAGAAAAATATTCCAAATCCAGCAAAAATTCCCTTATTGCTCAGAATGAATTCCTCTATTTGAAGAGTTTCACCCTGGATCTAGGTGGTCTGTAGCGTTCTCTAGTGCCCTCAGGATTCTGGCTGCAGAAGTTCCACCGAAATGGGAACCGAAGTAAGGTGGCACTTGGGAGGGTAGAGGTGTTGTGGGTTGGGTTTTTTTCAAAAGCACTGGTGACTGCTTAATAGCCAGCTCTTGTTAATGTGTTGCCATTACATGTGAGTGATGGAAAATCTCCCCTGTGTTTTTGCTGCTTTATTTTTGCTGCTTTTTCCCCTGTGTTGTTAACAGGGTATGCAGATGCTGTGTTGTTCTGCGCTGTGTTGGGTGTCTGAGCTGTGTAAAAGGTTTGGAGCTGCCACAGCTCCTGCTGATGGCCTTGTCCAGTGCTGTGTTCAGGGCTGCTGGGGCTGCTCCTGACACCCACACCCAGCCTGTCCTGTCCCTCTCCAGCCCCACTGCTCACATGAGCAGCGCTGGAGTTTTCTGAGCATTTTGCAAGATGCTGAGCAGAAGAATACATAATACATGGGGACAGGGCTTCGTTTTCAAAGCCTCTTTCCCTGATTTATCCTTGAGTGCTGTGGGTTGGTCCATGCCTCCTGTCAGACTGTGCCCCTGAGCCAGGACTGTTTGGATTTTGGATAAACCTGAGGCTTCAGTGACACTGGTTTTACATTGCTGCCAGTGACCGTGGGTGTGGTGTGCCCTGCTCACCCTCCATCCTCGAGGCCACCTCGTGTCCAGCTGCCTTCACCCCGTGCATGTGCAGAAATAACCCAGAGCAGGGTCCCTTGTGCTCCCCCAGCTCAGCAGGAGGACTGGCATCACAAACTCTTGGGACATCTCCGTGGTGGGGCTGCTGGACACGTGGTGGTGAGGGCACCTGCAGGGGTGACAGGATCCAGCCGGCTTCAGCTCCCCTCCAGCACTGGAGAGCTTGCTTTCCCAAGAAGCACTTACGTTTTTGAGCCATTTATTTTCTGTGGCACTGAGTCATTAAACATTTCTGCCAGGGTTTTGTTGTTTTTACTCCGTGTAGGAGCAGAGGGAATTTATTCAATGTCTCAGTCCGGTAATGCAGGGGCTGAGGAGGTGCTTGACTGCCTGACTGGGCAGGCAGAGGCAGGGATGTTGCTGCCTGTGACATCTTTCTAGTGAAGTGGGATGTCAAGATCTGAGATCCTTTTCCACTTAGTGTACAAGAGCATTAGAACAAAAGGAAACAGAAAGCAGCCCTGCATCACAAAAGAAACTAAACCAAAACGCCTCCGGCTAAAGTATATTTTTAATGTTATGAGCAATTTCAGACAGAAATTGAATGAAAGGCTTCACCTGATTGTTGATGGATCTGCTGGGTCAGAGGAATTATGCTGGTTTACACCAGTCTCGTATGTGATCCTCCTTTTTTTTTTTTTTTCTCTCTTTGTTTTGTGTGGGTTTTTTTTCCATTCCGACTGTGTTCACAACAGATGGTGATTATTATGTTTGTTCAGATCAATGAATATTAAAAAAAAAAAAAGGCAAGACAAAAAATACAAAAATTGCCCTTCAACTCAATAGAGTCACCCGGGGTTCAGCTGTAGCCTCTGGGTTTTCATTTGGACAATGTTAAGTTATAGTAACTTAAATGGAATTTTTATGAGCAATTGTTTTGTCATGAAACAGGATCTCCCATGGCACTGGCCCAGGCAGATATCTGCCCTCTGGATGTGCCAGCCCCTGCTCTGGTGGGACACATTGCTGAGGTGAAGATGCTGCTCCACTGGCAGGTGCCTTTGGGGGTGTAAGGACCTGCTCCTCACCTTGCTTTCCTGGAAAAGACACACGTGCAAAGCAAGTATTTCAGCAGCATGAGAGATTTGAAAGCACATAAAAATAAATTATTTGAGACAGAATGCAAGTTAATCTGTTGGTGTAAATGGGAGTATGGGGCATGAACGACTGGGGGCAAGACTGGGGATGGAGGAGATGGACATGGGGGGCAGTAGGAATAGGAGAACTGCACTTCCGCCTCCACACAGCTGTAAATGCTGCTCCCCAGCATTTCCTCCTGCCTTGTTCAGTCTTGGGCTTTACTATGTTTGCTTTACCCTCTGGTTTTACCTCAGCAAAGCCTCCTGTGCTGGGATCCACCCCTGGGCTGTGAGGACACACAAATACTGTCTGCCCTCCGTGTTTTTCCCAATGGTGCAGAGCACTGCCAGTCTCGGGGAGTGAGGATTCCTTTGGGCACAGGTGTTCCCTTTGGAGCATTCCTTCCCTTCAGTGTGGTAGTTTTGTTGCTGCTGTAGAGGCTAAAGCACAGTCCTTTGTGATGTTTGAGAGATGAATGAGTTATTAGTGGCCAGCCCTGCTCTGTGCAGTCACAGACAGGATTTGTGCTGCCTTCACTGCTGTGTGATCAGAGCCCTTTGTCCCTCTTGTCCCTGTCCCCCCAGTGGGATGTGGAGCTGCTGCATCACCTGTGAGCCCTGCTGAGTGCTCAGCCTCTGTGCTGGCTGCTTGGGAAAGGGTCCCAATAGGAAGGGGAGGCTCTAGGTGTGCTTAAAACTGAAGGGATCTAAGGAATGACAATAATAAATGCAACAAATCACTTTTATATGGGCTGGAGGACAGCACAAATTGATGTCTGGGCTCTTCCCCGCTGTGATTTTGAAGGGATTCCCCCAGCTCTGAACAGCGAGCCCCCCAGTGAGGGAAGCAGAGGCAGAGGATGGTGCCTTTGCCTGAGGAGGTGCTTTGAGAGGGAAGGAGGGGCTGTAAGGCCCGGCTGAGCCTGGCTGGCAGCACAGTAGGGCTCTGAGGGGTGGAGTGGAACCCCAGGCCATGTCCATGTCTTACCTCAACTCCCAGCCTCCTCACCCAGATGTTTCTGTGCAGCAACAGGAGCTCTTCCCTTTCAGTGCTGGTGTTTCCACGTGTAGTTTGCTCACAGCGAGCTCAGATAGGAACTCTCCCCAAATTTTGTGGGGTTTTTTTTGGGTGTTTTTATCAAGTCTGATTGCAATGGCCTGTTCAGACAGCAGGGCCATTTCCTGCTGTCTCTGGAAGTGGCTGCAGGCTGTCTCCTGCTGTGGACAGCCTGATTTGTCCTCTTCTGGACACTAAAGATGAATATTCTTTTAGTTCTAGTACAGAGGAGCAGAATGAAAGCAAGAGACTAAATGTGTTGGGAGAAGGGGGAAATGGGGAGCAGACTTAGGCCAAACATTACTGATGTTTTGTTTAGGGTGTTTTATTTTTTTTTTTCTTCTGTTTTCTACTTACCTGATTTGCAGAAAATGTGTGATTTTGCCCTGTACACAGAGGGTGGGCTCAGTGGAAATGGCTGCTCAGAGCACAAGGCACAAAGTCCCTGTTCCATTGACAGTGCTTGTTAACTCATGGATGTTTTTATAAGTATGTGTATGATTGCATCCTGCACGTCGATTGTCTGTAGGAGGCAAGTTTTAAGCTCCCTGTAGGTGTGCAGAGCTGGGGGTAGCTCCAGGTGACTCTGGGCTGGGAGTTTCCCTGGAGTGGGAGCTCCGTGCTCAGTTCCCAGTGGTTGTTGGCTCCAGCCTGAGCCCAGGGCAGGTGGGGCACTCTCTGAGCCCCCAAATGCTCACTGAGCCTGGGTGAGTGCGGGGTTTGCTGGTGGATGCAGTCCGTGTTTTCACTCGCTGGTGGGGTGCTCCTTTGCCTCGATTAGCTAAACCTTTGCCTTGGCTTTGGAGCCATTTTCAGAGCATTAATCTCAGAGCTGTGGGAATCCCCCAGCTCTGGGAGGGCTGTAGGAGAGAAACAGAAACAGCTGTGTGTTTACCAACCCCTGCCTTTTTGTTTGGAGAGTCAAGTTCAGGTACTGGAGCCATGTGAGAACTGTAATTAGTTCCCTGCATTCTCACTGAGCACTGACTTTGTTCAATATTCACAATGGCACATTTTGTACGAGGACTGGCATTTATCTTTGCATATTTGGAAATTACTGGAGCTGAGGTTAAAACAATCTGTCCTCCTGTGGAAGCTGCAGAGTTGTATTAAAATAGAATATCTCACCTTCAGTGGTGTGGTGTTTCATAATACCTGCCCCCATTGTGTGCTAAATGATAAAGCACTGTAATAAAATATGTTCAGACTGTTCTTTCTATTTTATGCCCTGTAACATTTTACTATTTGCATCAACTGTTAAGGTCTACCAAAAGAACCAGACCTGAATGGGGCAGTGTGAGAGAGGATGGAGTTGTGCAGGCAGAGTTTTTTACTGGCAGCAGCGTGACTGGGAAGGATGTTGTCAGAAGATAAACCTTACACAAGGACAGTCATTCTGTAGAAACCTTCCTTTGGTTTTCCAGGGAGAATAGTTCCAGGAGCTTTGCAAGGGCTGGAGCATTCACAGGTGAAGATGTGTGAGACTTGTGCTTCCAGAGGCCCAAATTCAGACTGAGCCATTTCACAAGTGCAGACAGTTGTTTCTGTGGCTGTGTCCCTCGTGGGTAATGGGCCATGTCAGGATGGGATCTTGGTGTCCCTTTAATTGGGGACTTTGGTTCAGGAGGGGCCTGGGACGTTTGAGAGCAGGTTTTGCAGGGAGAAGACTGGAGCTAAGGAGAGCTGTTTTGAGAAGCAGCTGTGCTGTGATTCCAGGAGTTGCTCGTCCTTGTGACTGATTTGCCTGAAAGCTGAAATGCATTTGGCAGTTAAAGTGACATTATTTCAGGTCTTTGGCATTTGTAAAAGATGCTCTTGCTTCTCTCTTTCATCTCCTTTTCTCCCATGCTTCCCCCCTTCTCTAACCTGTAAAACTGTCATAAATTGCCTACAATGGGCTTTTCTTTAAAGATAAACTCATTATCCTCCAAGATAAACTCATTCACACAGTCTGCTCATCACTTTTGCAGCCCCCTCCTGAGAGTATCAAATAGACAATCTTATCCTGACACTTTAGCTATGTATTAATAGTATTCTAATGAGCATTATAGTTCTGGGGTTTGCAGACACTTTCTTGGTGCCTACAGTCATGAAGTTTTTGGCTGTCCCTTGGGCGTGTTCATTGGAGATTTGGGATAACAAATCACCGTGATCTGTCTGTTGTGCTTCAGCTGTAATGTCTTAACCCAGCTTGGTTAAGGCTGGAGGAGCAGTGTGTGGTGGATCCCAGTCCTGTCTGGGTATGTGCCTGCTGTGTCCCACTCACACCTGCTCTGTCCCCAGAGCACTCCATGGATGAGCAGGGGATGGGCACTCCCTGGGTGGATACACAGCCTCCACACATCTCCTCCCCGGCCCTCTGAGAGCAATCCTAAAGAAATAACCAGTTCAGAGCATTCACAGAACAAATGGGGTACCAGGACTTGTTGAGCAGAAATACAGGAGAAAAAGAAGAGCCATCATATTGCTGTAGACATCCGTGG
Organism: Sinosuthora webbiana; assembly: GCA_013397395.1. Classification (NCBI taxonomy): domain Eukaryota; kingdom Metazoa; phylum Chordata; class Aves; order Passeriformes; family Sylviidae; genus Sinosuthora; species Sinosuthora webbiana. The sequence continues at coordinate 166,958 of VXBN01001086.1, read as the reverse complement.
ATTGCTGTGTCTGGAATGTGTTCCCCACCTCTAATGGGTATAATAAAATTGGAAGAGGTGCAGGGATGGGCTGTGAAGATGGTGATCAGAGAGAGAAAAAAAAAACCCTTCTGTGTGCAGAGTGGGTGAACAGAGGAGAGCTCTACTCTGGAAAAGGGATGATTAAGCAGGAGTGTGATAAACATTGATACAGTCATGAGTAAAGTAGATGGAGAGTGACTGTTCAAGTTCTTCTTCATACCAGACCTAGAGGTGGCAGATGAAGTGTGGAGGCTCAAAAGAAGATATTTCTTCCTGCAGGCAGGCAGCAAGCTGTGGAAATCATCACCTCTGGGTGGGTGTGAGAAACTGATGTGGGTTTGGAAATGTGCTGGAGGCATTTGTGGAAGAGACACAGAGCAAGGCTGCTAAAGAGCATGACTCAGGAGATCCCTAGTCACAACTTGTGCAGGTGGCTGATTATTCTGGGTGGGCTCATTATGCTCTGAGCCTCTTCTGATCTTCCTCAGACCTTCAGCTGGCTGTTGGCAGAGCACCCAGCGAGGTCAGTGTGATGCCGTGTGTTTTCCTGGGGAAAAGGCACAGAGGGGTTGTTGGAAGCACCTGCAGGTTGGGCTGAGCCTTCGTGCTCCCCCTGAACCACGCTGCTCTCCAGAGGGTCGTGGTTTGGGGAGAAGGAGGCTGTTCACAATGTTGACTTAGATTGGATTATTTATTGTTTTTTTGTTGTTGTTGATTGTTTGGAAGCTTCTGTAGGATGCCAAGGAGCTCTTGCCCCTCGTTCTCTGCAAGTAAATACTCTTTTTCTTTGTCCTCTTCTCCAAATTTGTTTTTAAATTACTGCTTTCTCCTGGTGTTGCAGGGAGATCCCTCTCACAATGATCCATTTTTCCACATTCTTTCTTGTCCTTCCAACTCCTTCAAATGATGGCTGAATGCCTTTCTGCAGCCTGAATTCCTTCTTGCACTGGTCAGAACTGTGAAAAAACCTCAGTAAAATCCAAATATTTAACTGGGGTGGGGTGCAGGGAGAAGTGAGAGCCTTCCCCAGAAGAAGCATCCAGTGTTGTTCTGTTGCTCTGGGGCTCTGTGGAGACATGGTTCATCTAGCAGTGGGTTCAATAAAGATGCAGATTTTTATACCTTCATCTTCTATTAACATCAAAAAAAAGATGCAGCCTTATAGGAGAGTGGCTGTGTTACAGCCTGAGCTCGTTTGTCTTTGTTCTGGGATTCTGGTCCTCACAGGCACAACTTCCAGTGACCCCTCCTTTGTTTGTCTGCCTGGTGTCGGAGGATGTCTGTGGTTTTCCCTGCCCCTTCCAGGAAAAGAGGTGGCTTTGGCACATGTCATCTACATAATGATCATAAATTGCCTACAATGGGATTTTTTTTTCCCCCTTCCATAAAAAGAAAGCACCCTTTTCCTTTTTCCTTTAATAAAAAGAGAGTGAAATAAATAAAACCCCCAGACAAAACCCAGTAGATGACAAACTGCCTTTACCTGCAGTTTCCCAATTAGCTAATTATAACACACATTTGCACACAGGGTTTTTTTTTAAAGCAGACTGTTGCTATTCTCTTTCTGTACAAGGTTTTTAGTCACTGTACATCTTGTGTCTTTAAATAATGTATTAGGAACATTTTCGAGTCTGTAAGTGCTTTTTTAATGAGTGTGAAGATTTTAATGGGACTAGATTGCTTTTCATGACATTTCAGAGTGACTTAATTGTAACAATGTTGAGAGGCTGTATTTTAAAGTTTGCTAAGTATGTCTGGTGCGGATTGTAGTCAAATGCTTTAAAGACAGAATGGCTGATGAGATCAGATATAGCTTCCTTTTTTTTATCTCAGCTTTGTCAAAGAGGAGAATCTGCAAAGTTGACATAAAAAAAAAGAAAATGAAGATTTTTAACGTCTAAACCAGCGATGGTCATCCATTCAGTTTATGCCTCACTCATTTCCAGAGATTGTTTCCTGTATTTCTGTGTTTGTTCTTGATCCCTCTGTAGTCATTGACGGGGCTGTGGAGGGCTTGTAAGATTTTTTTTGTTATTACTATTTTAATTTTTTTAAAGCAGCAGCAGGATTTGATACAGGAGTTGCATTCAGTTACAATGCATTTAGGCAATTTCCCAAAGTGTTACAGACCGTTTTGGGTTTTAATTTGTGGTCAAATGGTGGGTGAGGGATTTGTCATTAGTGTCCATCAAAGTGGGGGCTCTGTCCTGAGCCTCAGTCCCTTCCAGCTCCCCCCTGTCCACGCCAGAGTAGCTCTGTGGAAGTGGGAAATGTTAAACTGGGGAGAGCCCAAAGGAACCGAGGCAGAACCTCTAGCAGCTGGTATTGCTTTTGTTACACAAGCACCCTGTGCACAGGAAGGCCAAAAGGAAATAAAACAGCATTATAAAAACACTAGGGCAAAAAGGAGTGCTGGAGTGCAGCAGTGAGAACGAGCATGAAGGTATTTGCATTTCTTCAGTCTTTTCTTCCCAAAGACTGAACAGCACTTGCTGAGCACAGATGAGATATCGTGGAGTGCTCTCCTGTGGGACAGGGCAGCCTGGGGACAGCTCAGTGACTTGCTTTAGGTCACCTGCACTATCTGTGGCAGAGCAGACTGGACTCCATGGATTTAATTGAGCAATGGGGCCACTTGTTTCTGGCAGGGCTTCTACAAGTGACAAAACTTTTTGCTTAAGAAAATGGAACTGTAATTTAATTTGAATTAGCAGCAACCTACATCCGAAGTAACTTCCTGAATGCAGATTCAATTCTCATTTTCAAACAAGTGCAGTGTTTAAGCATTTGGAGGGAATTTGAGAGCTAAGCCTGGCTTTTCTCATGAGTACCAAGGGGAAAAGATTTGCAGTGAGTCAGTCTATTTGCATGTGAGGATATTAGTGTATGCCAGTGTTAGATGTTACCTGACTGGCTCAGAGGGTCTCCTGTGCCTGGGCATGGGACTGGAGAACACCCAGCATTTGGCAACATGCACCAGGCCAGAAACTGGTGATGGTTCCATCTGAATATAAAGCTGTTGAAATCAATGGAGGTCCTCTGCATTACAGAGCTGAGCATCTGCTGCCTTCCATCCATCTTCACTTTGTTTTGGTATCTCCTGAAATGCTGGTTCTTTAACCTCCACTCACTGTTCACAACCACAAATTGCTATATATGAGCCAGTCCCTAGAACAAAAATACACCCTGTGCTGTGCCTGTGGTGTATTTTGCTTTTACACCAGCTCAGTGGGATGAGTGATGGTATTTGTTGTGCAGCACAGGCAATCCAGGAGGGCCAAGCTGCTGACAGTGGGGTTTCTGTAGGGGCAGGGTTGAAGGCTTTTGGAGGAACGTTGTGTTTCTGAGTTGTCAGTAATGAACAGTGGGCCTTTTAGCCTTGATTCTAAAAATAATTGTTTCCACTGGAAAAATAATGGGGAAAGTACTCATTTAAGAAAAAAAGTGACACGAGAAGGTGTTTGGGGAATGAGGAATCCCTTCCTCGCTGCCTGCTAAGTCAGGATCAGCTCAAATGGTTCGTGTTTCCTGGTGTGCCCTTACCTCTCAAATTTTGGTCTGTTGGGAGGGCTGAATTACAGGGTTGGACAAATCCTGCCCAGAGGCTGCTGCAGGCTTTCATCTTTGCTCCTTTCCTCTGATGAATATCACTGAGGAAGAGATGCCTGAACTGGTCCTTGAAAATAAACATAAAGGAGGGCTTGAATAGATCTGCAGCATTGCTGAGCCTGCCCGATGCAGGTTAAAGTCACTTGGCACTACAGCTGCTCCTTGTGAGCTTAAAATGACACAGATGGATGTGTGACAGTCACAGTCACACCTCAGGTGGATCTGGCACTCAGGACCTTCTCCAGTGCAACCTCCTGAATCCCAAAGATCAATGTTTGCTTCATACTTGCAAGGACATAGATGACAAATGAGCAGATAACTGCAGAAGTCACACCTGGATGCTCCAGATGTAGCTCCAGCCCCTCTCACTTACGGGTGCTTTCCCTGCTTGGTGGGAGCTGTGTGTGCACACTTGGCTTCAGCTGATGTGTGGATTTTTTTGGGGAAGCAGGACACTTCTCTGTGTCTCTGTCAGCCAGGCGTGCCCACCTGGGAGCTGACCTTTGCTTTCCTCTCCAGCCTGGGATTTAAAGAATGTGTCCTGAGGATCTCTGCTCAACCTGTGGAGAAAGGAAATGTTTTTGTTAGGGCTCAAAGCCCCTGAGGAGATGGTAACTCCTGCACTTGCTCATCCCTCCCAGGGCCCTTGCAGAGGGTAAGTGCTCATCAGTGCGATTTATGGCATCATCTTTGCTTATCAAAGGAGATGTCTGCAGAGGCCCCTCCATCTCCCTTCCCAGCCACGCTCCCACTCCCTGCTGGCCTGCAGCTGTGTCCAGCTGTGTGTGTTTGCACAGCCAGAGCTCTGGGATAAGAGGGATTTCATTTCCTTTTGATCCTCAGCGCTGCTGCTCTGCGCAGCACCTGGCACCCAGGAGCACCGAGGGCTCTTCCGAGGGGTGCCTGACAAATAGAGACAGGGGGGAATAAAGGAAAGTGGCTCCAAGGACCATCCCTTCAGCAGCATTAGGGGAATGCTCCATACCCTGCAGGATTAGACTGTAAACCCAGGCTTTAATAATTAGTGTCTCTCATAATTGAAGATCAGCCTCACACGTGTCTGCCTGTTTGTACACCGTGGAACTTGGACGGGAGTTGTCTATTGAGATGTGATATGAAAATGACACAAACATCCACTGACAAAATACACCTAGGCAGCCTTGATTAGATTAAATCAAATGGTTACAGCATCTGGAGCCTTTACCATGTAGGGGGCATCCTAATGGCCCTGAAAGCTTCCCCAAATCCTATTAGATAGGTTAATCTCATTGGAGAATACATTCCAGGTCTACATAAACTGCATTGTTATAATACTTTCTGTGGTCGTCTAATCCTTTAACGGTGAACTGTCATAGACTAGCTCCGTGGAGTCCATTGTAATTCAGTGCCCCAGAAAAGTTCAGGAGAACAATGCAGTTAAAAAAGAAAAATCAGCCCTAAAAAGCTGGCCCAAACTCTACAACAACTCAGAAGTTGGCAGGGCGAAGTAGAGCTGCAAATCCGGGATGATAACTGCATTGCAAATGGATAAAACAAAAAGTATTTTGCTCATTATCATGCTGTATTTTGTTTGTGCCACTTGGGAAGAATTGCTTCATTCATGTCAGTGGATCCTCCATGTCCCCTTTTCAGCTGACTCTTTCTGTCTCTGGAGTGGTGGTCAAACACATGAGGTCCTGTTTTGACCTGGGCTGCTCTGGGGAACTGGGGCTTGGAGGAAGGATCAATTTACCTCAGTGCCAGAGGCTCAGATGAGGTTGCTGGTCTGGGCTGTGCTTTGCTCAGGGATTGGTGTGCACTGCCTGCCCCAGGACAGGGTGACTGAGCACTGGCTTCTCTGGAAAGCAGGGAGGGAGCAGAGCTAGGTGCTGGGCTCCTGGCAGCAGCTGGGGTCATTCTGAGGGTGCAGTGCTGTAGTTCAGGCTCAGTGCTGAGCTGTGCAAGACCGAGGTGTGGGTTATTTCACTGGGTGCTCCTGGGGGAATGGACCCAGCTCCGACTCAGCTCCTCCTCCCCAGTCTTGGCGTGGCTGTGCCACCTGCCCCTGTGACACAGCAGCCCTCGGGGGTGTGACAGCAGTCCCAGTCTCTGCTCCCTCCCTGTCCATCCCCGAGGTGATGCACTGACCCTCACCTCTGGGAATTGCAAGTGACTGATGTGGCCCTGTGGCACTTAATTAAAGATTTGCACCCAGTCATCTCTACCCCATGGCCATCTCTCCCAGCCCTTCCAGCCCATGCAAGTAACGAGTCAGTTCCCACACCCTGCTGTAGAAAGGGGCCAGATTTTGGCATTAGAAGGGATTAAAGCCTCAGTTGTGGTCCCTATTCTGCACTGCATGGATGTCTCCTGTGTCTTTTAAAGAAATTCAGAGTATTCCAGACAGACCTTACTGCAGCCTTTCAATACTAAGGGGGCTTGTAAGAAAGATGGGGAAGCTTTTCAGTAGAGCCTGTAGGACAGGGGAATTGGATTTAAACTAAGAGGCTTGATTCAAATTAGATATAAGGGAGAAATTTTTACAGTGAGGGTGATAGAACACTGGCACAGGTTGCTCAGAGAGCTGGTGGATGCCCCATCCCTGGACACTCTAAGGTCAGGCTGGAGGGGGCTCCGAGCAGAAGTGTTTCAGTGCCCACTGTGTGACCTTTCAAGGCCCCTTCCAGCCCAAACCATTCTTTGATTCTCTGATTCTATATTCTGCCTCCTGCTACTTGGTTCCTGCAATAAGGAGCCCAAGTCAGAAAAAAATGAGCCTCTTTCTCAGCTGCCTTGGTGTGCCTTCTGGCAGAGTGTGTCCAAACACGTGGCTGGGAGATGTGGTGCTGTCTTCCCTTTGCTGGACCCGACTCCACATGCAACCAGCAGTGTATTAAATGTACACGTGTGGATTGTGAGTGCATCTACAACCTGGCTGGCTGCACTTAAATAACAATTAGATTTGCTCGTTGACCATTTGGCACTTTGCAGTCTCATAATTAGTAACTGCAAACCAGTAGAGACAATGAAGGAAATCCCTAATTTTTATAATACTGCCCTGCTTTATGACTGTCTGCACAATCACAACCTCCTGTTTGTACAAAAAAAAAGCAAACACTTCAGTATTTTGACAGATGTTGTATATGAAAAAGAGCTCAGCTTTGTGTATTAATTTGCTGTACCTTGTGTTGTCTTTTGGGTTTTGTTTTTTTTTTTTTTCATTGAATACATCCATGGTTGATGTTATCTGCTTTGGATGCAATTGCTGCTATGTTTGCCTTTCCCTTTTCCATATGGTGTTGGAGGTGGAGGAGCTGGTCCCCCAGCATGGAGCAGGGCCCCAGAGTTGCCCCCACAGCAGCAAGGCTCCTCCAGGAGTGCCAGCAGTTCACATACGGATGGGCGAGGGTCTGTTGTTCTTTCAAGTCTCCCACTGGTCTGGGGAGAAGTTTTGTAGCCACAGCAGTTGCTTTGCCAGCTCCCAGGGTTTGAGAGGCCAGTGTGATTGATACCAAGACAAACATGCCAGTTGCTTTGCAAGGAGATGTGGGGTTGCATTAAGGGAATGAGTTTTGCATCAGCATCTCCTGGGGTGGGAGAAAAAAAATCCCTGTTCCTGTGAAAATGAAAGGATTTGCAGTATGAGTTACCTGGGGACAGGTAGGTGCACTGTTTGCCTGGGAGCTTCCCTGTGTTTGTGTTACCCTGGGACAAGGGTGGCTGTCCGTGCTTGCTCTTCTCAGATCCTTCAGCATTTTTCTGTTTGCTTGCTCCAGCACAGGGTTTGCTCGAGATTCAGTCCCAGCAGGAGATGCCCAGAACATCCCAGCATCAGCTCCATCCTGGCTCATGGGGGGCACGGGGACACTCCCACACTCAGGCAGTACAACCTGCAGTTCATTTGCTTCCTTGCTGAAGCTCTTCGCTCTCTTGGTCACTGTTCACTTCAGATGGGTTTAACCCCCCTGTGGGAGCTGTAGCTTGGACAGACTCATTGATTTGAAGCATGAAGTCTCCCTTGTTCCTTTGTGGTACCTGGGGCTGCAACTGCTCCCCAGAGATGGGTTCATCCTTTGCACTTGTGTGTGCAGAGAATGGGAGCAGGAACATTCTGTGGCTCTTCTGTGGCTGGGGGTAAGAACCAGGCACATCTGGAGGGGTTTGGCTGAGTTTCCAGCTGTTTCTCTCCACTGAGTCTCTGCTAATTCCAGTTCCTCATTTAATGAAGCCAAATACAAACAGAAGTGCAGCTCTCTAATTAATATTGGAGTGGGTTCTCTCTCACACATTTGTCGTTTCTTCCCTCACCACTCCCTTTTGAAATAATTTATTTTCCCTGCTTAAAACATTCCTATATTGTTATTGCTCTCACAGTGGTGCACACTGCACTCGCTAAATCAAATTTATAATGCTGGAATTAATTTAGAAGGTTTCTTCCATTTTCTCTCCATGTACATTTTAAAAAGAGAAGTTCTTTAAATTAACCTGATGTAACTGGATTTGTTTTGACTTTATTAGCTTTGGAGGGGGTTCTCTTGAGGACCTCAGTGTCATTATATTATCTGAGGAGCAGATCTGCTTCAGTCTGATGGAAATTTTTAACAAGAGCAATGTTTTCCCATTTCAGGGTGAGTAAATACTTTACTGAAATCCAAGGGGCTGATGCTCTACTGCATTACCAGTAAACATGAAGTGAAAAACAGCTGGCAGAGTAGAAAGGAGATGGAGAATACCAAGTGCTGGTGTGCCTGCTGATCTGCAGAAGGGCTCACAACCCAGGTGTATTTTTGTGAGTGATCTTATCTGTCCAGAAGATTTTAGCTCTCAGCCAGCTCTGAAGCAGTCTTGTTTTCAGTATTTATTGTTAGCTTGGTGTCTGATCTTCCCCCTGTACCACTTACCAGAGGTGTGGGAGCTCGGTGACTTCATCAGGGGGATGTTTGATGCCTGGGAATAGCTGCTCCCTGTGCCCTGAAGCCTCTGACTGCAGCCCTTGTGCCCACTGCCAGCTCAGCAGGGCTGGGGCCAGGCAGGGGCTCCTTCCAAGGTGGCAGGAGCAGGTTGATAAACGCCACAGCAGGATTGTCAAACTCTCCATGCAGCAGGTGAGACAGACATGTGGTGGAGTGTCCTCCCCTTTGGAGACAGGCCCTGCTCCTCATTTCTGTCGTGTAAGGAAAACAGCCAAATAATACGAGGCCTGTCACAAACCTAATTTTCAACTATTTGATTATCCAGAACCATTTTGGTGCGGATAAATACTTCTGACCCTGCTCGGCACATTATTGCTTTGACCTCTCACCCTTGGCAAAGCCCTGTCTGCATCCTCCCAGGCTGCATGGCTTGAAAACTATTATCAGTGACAAGTAAAAGACTGCAGAGAAATAAACAACGGGGACCTCTGAGCTTGCCCTTGTAAACTCCGGTCAGGCATCACCCGAAAAGCACCCGGAACACAGACAGATCAATGCTCTGCACAGTCCTCTGCAGACACACTCACTTGCAGAGGGCTTTCACAAGCTATAATGCATGTTTTGATAATGTCTTAGCACTGCATTTTTTTTAATGCACTTCCTTTGTTTGTTAAGGTGCCTTTCAAGCCAAGCTAGCACTGGCTTTCCATAAAGATTCTCTGGTGCTTCCATCATATAGGTTGAAAGTGGTGTGCACAGGAGCACTTCTGTCAATATATATTTTTATGTATTATTCAGCTCCTGGTGCTCGTGTTTGCCAAGGAAGTTTGCATGCAATCTGCCAGGTTAGTTTCTTAAAAGCTTGGATGCTGAGTTTCAGTTTTCATCTAACTCTTCCCTGTGTAGGAATGAGCTGTCAGGAGCAGTAGATTTTTTTTTTATTCAGTGCTGTGCAAGTCCTGGATGTCCAAGTAGAAATGTGACAGGCAGAAAAACCAAGAATGTGCATTTTTTTTAGTTTAAAAGGAATTAGTAAGTTCTTGAGGTAGTTTTTGTTTAGCAGGCTTGGTGTCAAAGTGAAGTACTCCGTGCTTCTGCGCTGTGGTAGCTGAAATTTGAATAAGGTCCTGTTTTTTATCAGCCCTCACTTGGGAATGGAGATGAGCCGTGAGGGCTTTCCTGGGGAATCTTCTGTTTCAGTGAATTAGCACCATGAAGGCAGCAGCACTGGGGTGAGGGGATTATGGTTGGAATGAACACCCAGAACTAATCTGCTTCCATGATTCGCTGGGTGCAGTTGGGAAGAAAGCTAATCCAGAGGGAAGCATTTTACTTCTCCCCCCATGTGTACTGGAGATCACATTGTCCTGAACGACCCCACTTTCCTCTTACACTGCTGTGTTACAAAGTGCTGAAAAAACCAGTCTGTGGTGCTGCCGTGTTACCTTTGGGGTGTTCCTAATCCCATTGGCATGAAGGTCCTGGTGAAATGTCACACTCACTTTGCCTGTTTCTTGCTGCTGCTTCATGAAATCCCAAGGGAAGGGTAAACATTTAAATCTGTGTTTACAGCATTCGTCCCTAAAAGACATTTTTACTTTTGTGGTGTTGCACTGCTCTCCTGGTTATTGGGGTTAAAATCCTGGGGATACTTTTGGTGATACCTGTTTTTCACCCCCTGTGAAATAGGGATGGATGTAATGGTTTTTTGGTGGAGGGGGATGTGTAATGGGCAGGAACTTGGGTTCAGTTTCTCTTCTGGCAGGCAGCTTGGTCTTGTGCAGCCATGTAAAGCACAGCTGAATCTGGCCTGAATCCTCACTCCTGAGGTTTCTTGTGGCAAAGCACCCTGCAGATCTCTAGACAAGGTGTACTAAAGACAGCCCGTGGTATAGGGAGGGGAATTTAGACCCAGAAATCTGATCCCTTGCCTGCTCTGCACTGCTCTGTAAAACAAAGAACCCTTCCTGCATCACTAATAGGTGCTGATGAAAGATGCTTTTAAGATTTAGGTGTTTAAAGAGTCTGCTAAGAGGGAAAATACCCAGAATTGAATTGGAAATCTGCTCTGAGGGCTTAGTGCTGACCTGTTGGAAGTCTGACAGACCCTGGAGCCCAAGCTGAGTTTTGCTCCTCTTCCTTTTAGACAGTCTCTGCTCCAGCTCATGTATTAATAGAGATGCTCATGCACGTGGGCTTGGCCAGAGGCCAGAGACACAAGACAGAACCTGATGCAAGGGTTACTTCAGAGGTGGCATTTCTTTCCCTTTGTTTCAGAATTCTTTGAAATCCTGGTTTGAAGCATCAACCTCAAGCCAGGTTGAGCAAACCTACATTTTCTTTCTACGTTTCCCTTTCTCTCCATTTGACTCTTTTACTGGCTTTGCTTACAGTCCTGGTGTGCTTTCCAGGAGCTGCCATTAGTCATGTTCCCCAGAGTCCCCGTTTCCCTCCTGGCTGTCATGCATGCCATTGCCATAAGTTTTCAGTTTATTTAAAACCCTGCTGCAGCAGGTTTCCCCCCTGCGTCCCTTTCCGAACTAAAAGCGCTAGGCTATCCATTATTTTCAATAAATAAGCAGTCATTTTGTTAATCCATCTTAAAAAGTATGATCACCCACAGGTGGAGTGCTTTTTTACGACTGTTATTTGATTCCTTGCCGTGGATCATTTTGCAGAGCTCCATCTCTCAGCCCCGTTTCCCGGGGGCTGCAGGAAGGGGGTCGCTGGTGGGGGCAGCAGAGCTCCCCAGGGCTTTGGGGGGCTCTCATGGGGACAGGGCTCAGAATTGCCTTCAAGGTGGGCAAGTTTCCCTCCACCTTTCTCTGCCTCCCGTGCTGGCAGAACCTTGCTTCTCGTCTTGCCCATCAGGTCGTTCTGTTGGCAGTCAGATCCGTGAGTCAGATTTCTTACAAAAATCCTTAAATCTTAAAAAATATAATGTTTTTTTTAAAAAAAAAACACAAAAACATTGCAGCAGCAGTGGCACAAGGCAGGGAGGAAACTGCATAACCTGCAGGGTCTGCCTAAATACTTGCCTAGACCAGCTTATGATAGGTACTGCTGTCCTGATGTTGGACTTGAGTTAGGACGGCTTGATTCTGTGCCATTGATCTTGATGTCGTGAATACAAAGGCAACATTTATTCTGGAAAAAAATCTGTAGTATTTCTGCTTCTGCCTTTGAGTTACATCACGTGTAAGCGAGATAAGGATCGAGGCTCTTGCTGTGGTGTAATTCTAAATGGGAAAGCAGAGGATGAATTTTTAGAAATGCTTGTTCCTAGCAGAAGTTTGCACTTGGTGAATTGTGCTCCTCATTTCAAAGAAAAGCCAAATGAAATCCCTGCCATGAGAATCCTGTCTGCAGTTTAAAAAAAGCACATCCATGGATGTGTACACACAAACTATTGTTTAAAAAAAAATAATAAACCTACAGAAAGCAGTTATTTAAGCTGCAGGTAACAGTTATTTGGCAGTGCCTGGGTTTTGTTTGGCTCACGTTGTAAAAAGCCCCCAGCTGGGATGTTTTCCGCCCCGCGCCTCCAGTGGGGCCAACTCCTGTCTGCAGTGCGGGGCTGCCGGGGAGGGCTTGGCTCTGGGCAGCCATGGGACAGACACCAGAGCGCAGGGAGGATGTGGAACGTGTTTAAAGCTCCTGGCTGGAAGGCTCTGAGGGATGGACGTGGAGGCTGAAGGCAGTATTTGAATGTAAGGCAGGGCCAGGTGGGGGAGCAAAAGGACGGGAAGGCAAATCCGATCCCGGCAGATCCGATCTGATCCCGTGTCCAGGGACCTCCAGAGATAGGCACGGGGACTGGGGGCTCATTCACACTGGCACTGTTGTGGTTTGCAGCCTCTGGAGGCAGAAGGGACAGAAAAGGCATGTATGCTGTTGTTTTAAACCAGTTTGCCTTTTTCTGAGTTTGGGAGCCCTGGGCCGGTTGCATGGAGATGGCATTACTGAGTGTGCTGAGCATGTGTGAGAGGGGAATTGAGCTGCTGGGAGGGAAGTTTGTCAGCCCTAGGTACAGCAAAGGGATGAGAAAAGAGACGTTTTGGGACTGTTTCTGCTAATTTTATGTGGGAGAGTAAAATGCATTGAGTTATGCTGGGAGAGGGGACGTGATACGTGAGGCACTGAGGTGATGCCTCTTTGCATGGTAAAGAGCAGCTTTTAAAAGCAAGGGCAGAAACGGGAACAGATGGTGAGATTTTTGCTGGGGGAAGGTAGTTATTGGTTCTTTAGGTTTGTTTTGAAGAGGTGACTAAAGGAGGCAAGACCACTAGTGGAGAAGAAACTGAGAAACAACCTTGCCAAGGAAGCCTTGCAGACATCCAACATTACCATTGTTTTCTCGAGCAACAAACCCAGAAGGTCAGACTGCAGGATGGGTGTCCCTTCTCCTCCCTCACCCCCCTTGCAGCATTCCTGCCTTTGCTGGGAGCACATCTCTCTGCAGAGGGGATCCTCTCCTGGCTGGCCCTGCTGCAGGTGCCTGCTCCGGGGCAGTGTGTGCAGGAGGTGTGACACAGGCTCTTGTCACCCCCAGGCACTGCTGGTGTTTTCCCTTTGAAGCCCTCAATCCATGATGGGGAGTGCTTCCCATCAGCTGTTCGGGGACCCTCCAAGAGAGGGAGGCAGCCCCAAACAACCCGGGGAGATGAAGGACTCCTGTCAGCTCAGGCAGGGAGGATTTGCTGGGGAGCATCATGGTTTTCCCATTTATTTTGCCAGGCTAGTAACATTATCCTGCATTTGTCACAGCTCTTTCTAGAACTCTGATCTTTTTGTCTGGATTTACAGATCTTTCTATTCTCTGTTTAACAACGGGAGGCTTTAGGTTTAAATGGCACAATAGTGTATGTAATTTATATATACAAAAAAAGATAAATTGCTGCTTCTCGAGACACAAAATGCAAGCATTGCTTTGTTGGCTGAATTAACTTTTGTGCTATGTCAGGCGTGGAAGGTATTGTTAGAGATATGATTTTAGTATATAGCAGTACTAAATATTTTATCTTGTTGGCAAGCAGTGTTGTTGCAGAAGGTTTAAACTTCAAAGTGAGCTTTGCTAAAATGCCTTTAAAATAAAATGAAAAAAAAGGTGGAGAGGGAGATGTAAGAGTGACTTGATTCGTGCTGGAATGATTTCACAGAAGGATTGTTATCCTCTGAGACACAAGGCTTCTATTTGACCTCCTGCTGACTTCCCTAAACAGTGTTTGTAGGATGTTTAAACACTTTAAAAAAAAAAAAAAAAAAAAAAGAGGCAAAGCTGCTCTGCCGGGTTCACATCTCTTTTTTTTCTAAGTGACACACAGAGAAAGTATTTAGCACTTACAAAGAGCGTGTTGGCAGCTCTCAGTTCTAGGGACGCAGGGGCGACCCAGGCGCTCTGTTTTAATTTCATTTTGGTGCTGGGTCTCCCTTTCTGCTCAGACTCGGCACAGAATCAGCCCATCAGTCTGGTGTCACCACCAGGGGCATCAGCCCCGTGGTGCCGGGCAGGATGTGCACAGGAGGTGCTGCTTTGGGATGGGACATCACCTCAGGGGTCTGTGGTACTGCTGGGGTGTCACCTCAGGGGCCTGGGACATCACCTCAGGGGTCTGTGGTACTGCTGGGGTGTCACCTCAGGGGCCTGGGACATCACCTCAGGGGCCTGTGGTGCTGCTGGGGTATCACCTCAGGGTTCTGGGACATCACCTCAGGGTTCTGTGGTACCTGCTGGGACATCATCTCAGCAGGAGCCCCAGCTCCCCTGCCTGCTGCACCAGGAGCTGCTACACCATGGGCTCCAGCAGCCTGCATGTGATTCGTGAGCTATTTTGGGACCTTTCTGGCAGAAAAGTGCAATATCATCCTTGAAGAGACTGCTGGGGGATAAACTGTGACTAAGATCTGAGCTGGCAAACTGTGCAGACAGCTCCCAGACCTGGGGATCTGCAGTGGGGTGCAGACACAGGGAGGCTCAACCCCTCCTGTCGTGCTGCAGGAGGGGTTGACCAGGCTGACAAATTCATGGGCTCTGAGCCCTGGTCAAGGGGCAGCTCTGTGCTGCCCTGCCCCAGTGCCCTGGGCTCTCAGAGGGCTGCATTTCACACACCAGTTTCCAAATTTTGCTCAGCAACCATGAGGAAGTTCATTGTAAGGCAATTATTCATGTACCTGAAGCTGCTCCCATTTGTTTCACCTCCTCCTTGCCTGTTCCTTGTGCTCCCTACACTCCATCTTCCTCTTGTGCTGCCCTGCTGAGTTGGCATTTTTAATGAGAGGCTGGAAATTTAACGTGGGCCGAGGCTCCATCTTCTACCCTGGAGGTGTCCCAGGTCTTTCTGCCTTCAGGTCATCCCTGTAAATGCTGCTGGGCAGGGCAGGGCAGGTGTGGGGTGAGTGTGGAGCACAGGCTGTGTGCCCACATCTCCTTCCTGCAGAGCTCAGAGCACCTTTCCTGGGGGAAGTACCAGGAGACATGAGTGAGGGGGAGCAGTGTGTGACTCAGAAATTGTAGATCAAGGTGAGCCCAAGGGTGGCCCATAAACCAATTACTGGGTTAAGCAGATAATGCCCGTGGCTGGTGCACAGGTTTATTGTCACTTGGGCAGTTCTGAAGCACTGGGAGAAAGGAGCTTTCCCCTTCATCACCCTGAGGGCACCACCAGGGTCCTGGTGGCCAGTGGTGCTCTCCTCTTCTGCCCTCCTGTCTTTCATGCACTTTTCTAAGACATGCACACACGATTCCCTTCCCCCTGCTCCTCCTGATGTGACTGAATTTGGCACACTGGTGCCCTGGGAACAGATCTAGTTTTTAAGCTTCAACGGGCTCCCTGTTGTCATCATTTGGGACATCTCAGCAGCAGAAATAGGAAGTGACCTTAGGCAGGGAAGAAGGAAAGTGCTCACAGTGTAGGCTGGGGCAGCTGTGCCTCCTGCTGTGTCACTCTGCTTTGAAGGGGATGTGTCCAGAGCTGCAGAGCTGGTGCAGCCCCCGGTGGTGTCGATGGAAGGACCTCACTGGCTGCCCAGGGGCAGTTGGGACCCTCTGAAGGGACTGCAGAGGGGTGCTGGTGCTGTGTTGGGTGCTAGAATCTCCACAGAGGCCACTTCCCACAGCTGTCACACATCCTGTATGATCTCAGAGTGACATGAGTTGTGTCATCTGGATTTTAGGCAAAGAAGAACCCATTTTTCATTTTTTGGCATGGCCCTGGGAGAGATGAGGCTCTTCACAGGGCGGTTGGACCCACAGGCAGAGGAGTTCAGCTCTGCAGGGCCTTTGCCCGTGGTTTTTACATGGCAAGGCTGAGTGGTTGAATCCAGCAGTGATGGTCTGGAGCATTCCTGGAAGTAACATGACTGTGTAACTCAAAACATAAGTGCTAAAAGGTAAAAAATTTTTGGCGTAGATTAAATATTCAGCAATGAGGTTGAGCTCTGCTTGCTTTGGCAAACAAGTACATCCCCAAATGGATCAAACAAGTTGTAATGCAGAACAAATTGGAATAGTAGAGGATTTGTCTCAGATGCTTAAAATCATATTTTATCCCCTGCCTTTATATTACCATCTATTCAAGCAAAAAAACATCTTTTGAAATACTGGTGGAAAAAAGAGCTGAGTGCATGTTGTTTGTTCCTTCGTGCTGTGGCACAGTCTTATATTTCTGTCTTGTGCTCTTTTCCAACCTTGGAACAACCTAAAAGATAGTTGGCTAATGTGCTGTACTCAACTGCTGTCTCTTTTTCCCCCAAAGGTTTGCAAAAATTATTTTAAATTAAGCAGGGTACAAAGTTCTTCTAATTCCTAGCACAGAGAATTCATTTTCAATTCCTCTATCAAAGCAAAATGACAAATACAAAATGCAAGTGAAACCAGATGGACTAACTATATTAGGAGCGCTGCATGCATATTTTGTGTCACTTATTAGCATTCATTAAGTCAAACACGGGGAGAAATAAGCTTTGCCTACATGTATTAAACCAATAAGGCTGGCAAGGATCCAAGCCTGCTCTCGTGGATTAATTGTTTTATAACTGCTTTAATTAAAATTGTTCAGTATATGATTAACCTAAAAGTTTTAATTTCCACAAAATTGTTGAACAAATGAGACATTAATATTTCACATTAACCGTGGAGAGTGTGCTGTGGTTCTCTGAGCAGCTCACAGTGAACTTGAGGCAAGTGGCCTTGTGGGGGGGGTGGCCCCAGGTGTCCCCATTGGGGTGAGGGGCTCCTGACTGGGCTGCACCTTCCAGGAGGTTCCACACCTCCCTCCATTGTGAGGACAGGGCAGCACAGAACATTCCAGGTTCTCTGGTTCCACTGAGGGCCCGTGTGTGTTGTGGGCTGTCCCCAGGGAGGTGGCAGTGCAGTGGTGGCTGCAGGGGTGGCTTTGTCCTGGGGGTGCCTCTCCTGCCTTGGCTGTGCCAGAGAAGCACGTGGGCTTCCCAAGGCCGGGCCTGCCACACTCTGAGCTGCCCCTGGGTCAGGCGTGGGCACAGGGAAGAGGTGATGGACAGAGTGGAGAGATGACAGACACAGTGACAGACAGAGTGAAGGAGTAGTGGCTGCACAGCAGCTGCAGCCAGGAGGTACCAAAGGCGTGGACACATTTACTGTGGTGGTCACCCTGTTGTCATGGTCTCCTGTAGCCTCTCTTCCCTCTTTTCTAATCAGGGATGCTGCCTGGTTGCTGTAGACTGATAATTATTTTGCCACTCTTTAATCATCCAGTTTTACTTACAGGCTGACTGGGATTTTGCTGCAAAATGGGCATCAAATCCCTCAAGTGAAATGAGGGTTTGGGGGCAGCTGCTGTGGGCACCTCCTAAAGCTGTGCCACGCTCACCTCCTCAGTGCTCACCCCACAGTGGCTCCTCTGCAAAGCTAGAAGCTGTTAAATCTCCAAAGTGCCAGACTCCAGAGGGGATGGAACAGCTGGAGCTGTTTGGTTGGGGCAGAAGAAAAGCCTGATGGGGGGGTCAGGTCACCTCCAACAAGGAAACCTGCCATGGGATTCTTGGAAATGCGAGATGTCACAAACTGTGGTTTTCCTTGTCGTGTATGAAATCTGGACTTCCCATGTTTACACTTTGCCTTTCTGGGGTGTTACATCAGCAGGGAAGTGGGGCAAGGGGTGCAGGGAGCTGTGTCTTGCAGGGTTGGGGTGTGCTGGGGAGATCTGCAGCTCGCTCTGCCCAGGCCTGACCTCCTCCTCCTGCTGTCTGATGAGGCACTGTGGCTTCAGGGTGTGGATGGAATCACGTCCTCATAGTTTATCTGTTTTGCTGGAAGTATTTTGACGTGTGATGTTGCAGGCAGACGTGTGTGTGCTGGCTGAAATGACTGCAGAGCTGGGCTGCACCTTGGTGTCCTCCTTTCAAAAACCAGCCAAGTCGTCATCTAAACTCACAGCCCTGTTTGAGTCATCACAAAAGTGTCATTTAAGTGGGACTGGGAGTTCATTTCTAAATTTAACTCCTTGGGGCCCTGTTTTTGAGGTGGCTGGTGTTGCCAGTGTGGGAAGCACGGTGTCAGGCTCCCGGTCTGTGGGATTTCTGTGGGGAAAGAGGCCCCTGGCCTGATGTGGGAGAGCTCCTTGGGTTCTTGGTGGTACCTTGTGTGTTTTGCTGGTGCTCCTTTATGAACTGGCACTGGGAAAAACAGTCTTTATGGTGATGGCCTCCACAGTCACACAGTATGCCAAAAAATAGACTTCTGTGAAGTGTTGGCTGTGCAAGGTCCAAAACCTCAGCTGAGTTTGCTGGAAACATTGTGCACCGCCATGAAATCTCCTGCTGTTGGGTCCTCTTGGAAGTATTTCTGTTCAAATGCACTTTGCTCAGTTCAGCATTATATTATTTGGGCTTTGAATGTGCCATGAAGTATTTTGCTTTCTGATTCTCCTCAAGCATGAGGAGTGTCTGCCATTGCTTGGGAATATGGGAATTCCTCCTGGTGGGAGGGCAGCTGCAGAGGGCTTTGTCTGTTTGCTTTCATTACCTACTCCTGGCATTGCTATTAAAACTTCATATGGCCTAGAGTTACCAGGATCTGTGGGACTTTGAGCAGCTGGCCACGGTTTGCTGGGTTTCAGAGAGGGCAAGGAAATCCTCCCAGTGTTGGTAATGAGTTTATAAATGCTCCTTGTGTGTAGAAAAAGTGGGGTCAGGGCAGAGCCTGTTCACTTGTGTTCACTTGTGTTTCAGTTTTAGGATATTTGGCTGAGCTTGCAACGCTGAGGAAATGAAAAATGGAGGGATTTTCAAGAAAGTCTGTGAGGGTTATCTAACTCAAATGGAGATGGATTTTGATTCCTGTGGCTTCCTGGAAAAACATAAGGAGGGTGTGTAGACACACACAAACATGTGCTATGTGCTGTTCTGTGTAAATACAGCAGTTTCTCTTTCTGTCACATCTGATGGGAGATCTTTTGTAGCAGAATCATGTAATACAGAATTATAAAGATAATGAGCAGAGTTTTCCATGGCAGTGCCAGGAGCTGTCTGTTGTTCCCTGCTGCTGTAGGCACCAGCCATTGCTGGGAATCAGACCACAGCTCCGGCTTGCTAAAGCCTGAGTTTAGTGCCCGTGGGCCCTGATCAGTCTGGCAAAAGTCAATCTGAGAAGCCAGCTCTGAGGTATTTGCGTGTGAAAATGTTGCAGTAATCGACCTTTCAGGGTGCACATGTGGATTCAAGGATGTTTGCCAGCCCCCCACGAGTCCAGCTCTGCTTTCCTGCCCTGTCTCTGGGGGAGATGAGGATGTAAATCCCGGTGTCCTAGCTCCTAAATCCTTGTGTAAGGCTGCTGTGGAGCACTGTTCTCTGTTTTAGGCTGTGGGAAATGCCCAGCAGCCACATCAGGCTGCAAGTGCTGCACCAGTGATGCCAACCTTGGGAACCAGGCAGGGCCTCTCTGTATATGGAAGATGAATATCACTTCCCTGTAATCCCACCTCGTCATGGAAGGAGCCAGAGCAAAAACACATAGATGTAGTAAGGGCTGATTTCAGTCAGGGTGAGCTCTGAATGCAGCAGTATTTCTGCAGGGGCTGAAGCCATGGTGGGAGATCCTGGACAAATCACTGGGAAATGCAGCATCAGCCGTGGATGAGGCAGGTGGCCTTAGTGCATTGTCAGGGGCTGTCCCCTGGAGGAACAGCTCATGTGTTGGGTCCTGCCCTGTGTTAGCCGTGAGTGAAAACTGGAGTGCAGCTCCACTGTCCAGAGAGGAGGATCAAAGTGCTAATTCCTTCTGCCAGAGCCAGTTTCTCTGGGGACATCCACTGGCATTCCTTCGGCTGCTAATTTGGATGCTAGTTAGGGTTGAAGGGATTTACTCTGCTCTCAAGGCTAAAAGGCACTGAGAAATTTCCTTTGCAAAACTGCTGCCCGGCTGGAAGAGCTGGCCCGAGGGGAATCCTTGTCTGTGGGTGGGTGACTGCAGCAGGTTTGTGTTCCCCTGCTCCTGTGCTGACGGGAAAAGAGCGGGGCAGGGCTGCTGGAAGCCGTGCCCGTGGTGGCTGGAGATGCACTCTGCAGTGCTCGGTGGCCATCCCTGCCTGTGAGGAGCAGTGGAATGCTGCCAGGCTCCCTCCCTCCCCCGCCGCCACCTTCCCGGGCGGGATCTGTCCAACAGCTCCCTCCAGGATTTGTGCAATCCTCCAGATGATGAAAAGCAAATAACGGGAGTATCAGAGCGTTGTGTTCTGTACGGCGAGGGATGTTGGAGTGCCTCTGTGGAGATTCTCAACCTGCTTTTCATGTACAGGGGAAAGGCCTCTCTGCTTTCCTGCTCAATGCCCTTTCCCTTCTGTAGGGAGAGGTAACTGCAGCCTGTGGTGAGGGAGATGCAAACCCAGTGCATTTTTATGGGGTTTTTTTGGTTTTAAAAGCATCTTTTCAGATTTGAGACCAGTGCTGCTCATTAGTGCACAACTTCAGCCCTGGTGCTGCCATCTGAGGTGACAGCATGTGTGTGCTGAGAGAATGGACTCTGCAGGCCGTACTCCTGGTGTCGTGTGGGGTTTGGCTCAGCTCAGTCCTCCTGGCTGCAGGTGGGAATGGCTGTGCAGGGGCTGGAAACAGCCGCTCTGGAGAGCTGGATTTGGTAGGAAATGCTCCTTGGTGTTTGATGAAGCTTCCCCGTGGCACAGCCCTTTGTGTGAGGGTCCTGGCAGCGGGAGCAGGGCAGCACCCAGGGTGAGTTTGGTACAAATGCTGAGGTTCTTGTGCCTTTGTGGCTGATCTGCCCCGGCAGTGAGCCCAGCAGAGCAGGGGCACGGCGAGGAGGAGCTGACCTGGGGAGCTCCACAGGTCCTGCCACCCTCAGTAGTCCTCTGGGAAATACACTCAAGCAGATCCCTCCTGCTGGTTCACCAAACATCTCTATAGGAACTGGTGAGGGAAGGAGCACTATTGTTCTTCATAGAACTCATTTTGGGACTTACCTAATGACTGCTCGATGAATCCTCTAAGAAAGGAAAGCTTCAAGAGATAAAGACCTTCCAACTTTCTTCCTCCAGAGCATGAGTCTGACTTTGCATGTTTACACAGTTTCTACTCCCTCCTGGGTTTACTGGGAAGTCCATGTGGAATGATGAACATGCCAGTTTGCTGGGAACTCTCCTTCCCAACGGCCATGGTTTGTGCTTTGTTTTTAATGTAGTACTAATTCATTGGTAGCCTTCGCTTCAAGATTGTTGACATTATCCTCTGACAATATATAATGTGTGGTTAATCCTATTTCCTGCAATCAATATGGTAATAGTAATTAAGTATCTGAATTATGAAATACTTATGTTGTTTATTTTCGAAATCACACAAACTTCCTGCAATTAGATACATAAAGCTAAATTATTTAATACCAGGAACTGAATCCAAGTCATCTGCACACTAAAAAGCCTTGTTTCTATCGAGACAGGGTTTATAACCATTGTAATTTTTGTGAGTTTTCATGAATTGTTGTATTTCCCAGCGATTTTTCAAGTAATCTTTTAACATCGAGAATTTAGAAGTATGATGGGCCGGCTCTTCCAGTAGTGGCATTAGAATTCAGACCAGCCCATACAGGCCAGATCTTTGGCCTGTGGGCATTTTTCCTGTGGCAAATTAGAGGTTTTCTGTCTCTGTATCCTGAAGGCTTCATCTTCTCTGGTGGGCTGGGGGCTGATGTGTGCCCCTGCAGCCTCCTGTGTCCGTGAACGGCCTGGTGGGCTCAGCAGAGGGCTGGGGGCAAAAGCAGGGTGTGAAACCAGAGCTCCCTCAAACCTCGGTGGACCAGGCGTTTGTGCCTCTTCAAGTGCTGCTGTGCAGACACTGGTGGCATGTCCTGGGCACCCCACTGCCCCAGGGAGCTGCAGGGTGCTCTTGCCCCTGTATCCCTGCTCAGGGAAGGCACAGGAGATGCTCCAGTATTGTCCATCCTGTGAACAAGACATCTGCTGACCTCACTTTGCCTGCAGATTATCAGGAGAAGGGAGGAGCTGGGGACTCCTCTCTGATTTGTACCCAAATGGGCTGTACACCCATTCAGGGCCCTCCTCCTGAGGATGCAGACCATGCTGCATTTTCCACCCTGGTGGTGGTTTTTGTTCTTGAGTTTTTGCTTATCTTTATTCAGCCCGAGCTCTGTTATTCAGTTCATTTTGTCCCTGACAGGTTTTCATTTCCTTTATAAATATATAGCATTTTCATTGGCCTCTTGGCTGTGAAAAGGATTTAATACATTGCTTTCTCCACACTTGCTTTTTTCTGTTACTATCAAAGGCTATTCTTTCTTTTCCCAGTCCCTTGAATAATCACTGGAGACAGTAAGGGAGTCTTTCTACATAGCTGCACGCTTGCAATACATGGTAATAAATATTAAGCTCCTTATGAATTGTAGCAACTTGTGTTTTGATTTAAGTTTTAGCAATTGGAGATGGCTTTTGACTTGCAGACAGAATGTTATGTGGTGAATTTCCAAAGATCTGCCTACTGAATACACATCTGCTTGTACATACAGGCATTTATGCACCGCTCCTCGCTTTGCAATGCAAATGTGTGATCTGCAAGTCCAATACGGGTTCTTCTGTGTGCAGGAAGTGTGAGGCAGGATCTGGGCTCGGGCTCTCAATTCCAGTCCCGTTCTTGCCCTTATTTCTGTGACCAGAGGCAAAAGTTGCTTAAGGTCCTCCATACCTCAGCACAGTGCTCTGCAAAACGGGGGAGACAATGCCAGTGGCACCATGCAGTGCTGTGTGGGGCTGAAGAGAGAGGCTGGAAGCACTCCTGACACTCTGAGCAGTGCCTTTCCTTAGGGAAATGTGGTACCATTCCTTCCAGGTGAGGTATCCCCGAGTCAGCGTGGGAGAGAGAGAGATGTGGGCATTCGTTCCAAACCAGTTCATTTCCAAAAGGATGCTGGCTTGGGTTCAGCCCCAGATGCAAGCCTTGTGATAACAAACAGGGCACTGAAAGCCATCAGGAGAAGTTTCCATCACTTTGGAAAGCTGGAATGGAAATACAGAACACTGAACAAATATCTAAGTGCCTGGTGTGGTGCTGGCAGCCTGGTGGTGTCTCAGCTTCCCAGGAAACCCCACTGTCCCAGCCAAGGGACCTGTCAGAATGGAGCAGAGAGAGAAGCAGCAGGCAAACATAATTCAACCTTTCATTGGTTTTAATATTTTGAGGTAAACTTGATAGAAAAGGAAAGGATTTCTCTTTGCATGTGCTGTGATTTATATTTTGAGGTGAACTGCATCTCTGTTGTACTAGAAGATAAATGTGCTTTATATTTGGCTGCTGTTATCTATTACTTTTCTCTCTCTAGCACATGTGGAAGAAACTTCAATGTGCCCAAGCTGGGAGCTGTCTTTCCTCAGGGATTTGTGGCATGGACCTGTGTGTCCCAGCAGTCCCACAGTCATTATTGTATTTCCATTTTCCTGCAATGTTCAGCATTTTTTTCGTGTCACCTTCCTTGGAGTGTTTCTTTTACTATTTTCTCTGCTGGTTTAAACAGTCCACAACATCTGTTCCTAATTTTATAAAAGTATGAAGTTCCATTCCTGGATCTGTTTGAAGCACAGGAATCAAATGCACACACACACTTCCCCTATGGAACAAAGCATCTTTTTGCCATTAAAATATATTATGCCTAAATATATACTTGGGGCAGAACAAATCAGTATCACATTTATGTTGTGAACTGGAGAGCAGATAGAGCTACGTCACCCAGGCCAGTCTCTAGGAAGGTTTGCCTGGATTTAATTGGGAGCCGTGTCCCACGAGTGTGGGAAGTGGTGTTGGGCAGTGGTGCTGTGAGCAGGCAGGTGAGTGCAAGGGGTCAGGAGGGTCCAAAAGGGCTCTCCAGCCCTGGCACAGCTGCCCAGGGCAGGGATGGAGTCCCCATCCCTGCAGGGATTTAACAGATGTGTACATGTGGCACCTGGGCCATGGGTTAGTGGTGGCCTTGGCACTGCTGGGGCAAGGGTTGGACTGGATGTTCTCAAAGGGCTGTTCCAGCCTAAGTGTTTCTGTGTCCCTGTGGTGGCACAGGGAGGTTAGTGGAGCCTGTGGGGCTGTGCCCTGGGCTGGAGCTGTGTCCCTGTGGGTGATTACTGCTGCTGGTTGTTGTGGCATTTCTGTGTGGGGATGGTGTGAGAGCTGCAGGAGCTCTCGGTGCCTGCTCAGAGCCAGGAGCCTGTGCAGGGCTCACAGGAATGGATCAGAGTGGCCTCACTGGGAGCCACCACTGCCTCTGAGCACTTGAGGATGTGGGCGTAGAGGAGGAGAAAAGGGGGTGAGTAAGAAGTTAGTGGAGAAGAGAACTTGGCTTACGTGATGAGGAGGGTGAGTTGAAAGTGGTTTTTGCAGTCTGCCTACTACTCCAGCAGAATCTGGATCTGTTGCAGGATCTGAAGCTGGACAGCAGGAGAGCAGATGTCTGAACAGGGCCTGAGCACAGCCGTGACTCATGGCTGAATGACTTGGGATGATAGATGGTCACTGCTCAAAGGGTAACTGGCTGGTGCAGCCAGGGACCATCTCTGGGTCAGTTATGTCCAAGGAGGCCTGGAAAATACCAAGCTGCCCTTTCAAAGCATCTTTAAAGGCTGGCTGTTTCTCTCACTTGATTTGTGCTGAGAGCAGGAACAGGTGCAGCAGGGTTTGATTTCCTTGGAGATGCCAGGTTTGGTGCTTTGCTCTCGCAGTGACTTTGGCTGGCATCAGGTCAGCCCCTCTCTGAATGTGGGAAGGGTACACATGGAAGGAGAATGAGTTGCAGCCATGTCCCAGTGCCTGCATGAATTGCATTTCCCTCTGTGCTCCTGTTCAGCCAGGACTGGTGGCACCAGGAGCACCTCTGCAATGACAGAAAGCGTGTGCATGGTCTGGGAGGTGGATCTGCTGCCTGAGCTGCCTTCGCCCTTGTGCTGTTTGAAAAGCAGCAGCTCACTCCACACTGGGTTTATTGGAAGATTTGCCTTGAAAATAGGTGTCTGATTAAAATACTGAACTTTGCTTGTGTTCCTGCCTTTATACTTCAGACCCATCACCCAGCTGAGGCTGGGACTCCGGAGCAGGAGGAACACAATTCTTACAGGCAGGTGATTCTCAGTCCCTTCTCTTTGAAGTTTTGTCCGTGATTTCCATGTAGTATCCCATCTCAGGACTGCCTGAGCATCAGCAGACGTTTTACCTTTTATATATACGATGAGATTTTTCATCTGGTGATCTCAATTAATTAAGCCTTGTAGTACAACTTTAAGTTATATGAAAGCTGGATGGATACCCTCGCTGCTCTTGGTCCCACATGATGTTAAACTGCTGAAGCAGTAGGTAACTGACTGAAACCAGATTAAAGCTCTATTATTCACATAGATGTTAATCATGAGCAGGAATTCTTTGCACACTGCAAAACTCCACATATCTCGCTGGGCTTTGAAGGAGAAGAGCAGGGCTAAAAATAAAGGGTATGAGTGATCACCATGTCCTCCTTCAGGGAGTGGGTTAGCTGTGTTTTTGAAGAACTGGGATGAGCACTGGAGATGTTCATAGAGAACTCCTCTTGGTTTTCAGCACTCTGTCCCTGAGCATGGAGTTTGGATGGGGGTGTCTCTTGCGTAAATGCAGATCTTGGGTCAGAAACTGATCTTGCTAAACGGGCTAGAAAAAGTGGTAGCTTCAAAACCTGAAATAATTGGGTATTTATAGCCCTGTCTGCAGTGTGTTGGTGCTCTGGGTTTGCTTATGTAGTGCCCCTGTGCATCTGACTGTCATGAAGCACTCGAGTGGTGGGACTGGTTTCTTTAGGAGTATTGCTTGGGCAGAAGGCATTCCTGGAGCTTGCGTCATCTTCAGGAATGGAGCCCTTTCAAACAGATCTGCTATAATAGGATGCACTGGAGAGAACATAAACACAAGAAAATAATGTCAGGAAATACTCTCACTTAGAAAAAATACTCAGGCGCCTCATTTATGTCATAGTTTTCCTGTGACAAATCTGCCTAGTAATAAGACCTTTAAAAGTACCCCAAATCTGAGGCCAAAAGCTACTTCATTCTGAATGAGAATTGTTTTCTACCTCCTGTAAGTGTATAGAGTTACAGCTGTTGCAGTGGGTGCTTCACTGAAGTACTAATGCAAGTACTGGAGAGAAGAGGCCAGGCACTAGAAAAAGTTGGAACCCATGATCCTTTCTTATCAGTGGCTTCTGTTAATAAGGATTTCCACCCTCATTTAGTGCTTATGAGCTAATATGGGACTTCCGTGTTGAAATACTGCTGGCTGGATTGAGGTGGTTGTTTGACTTGTCCAGCAGTGGATAGAAACGTTGGAGTGACTCTCTGCTCCCACAGGGCGAGTCTGGAGGCCACGTGTGCCTGTCACTGGGCAGGGGGAAGGTGGGTTTGGCCGACCTCCACAGCTGCACACGTGTTTGCTTCTGACACTAGGCTTGAATTTGTGTTTCATGCAGCTCCTCCTGTGCCATCAGTAACTTGCAGGCAGGGTTTTACAAGGCTGGTTCTGCTGCTGTGTGGATTTGGGCCCTTGCAGAGGTGCCATGGGAGCAGCGAGGGGTCTGTGCCACTGCTCCATCTTCCCTTCAGGCCCTGTCACTGCTCTGCCTTTGCTGAGTTCATGCCATTAAGTAGAATGCTGTCTTGGGAGGTTGCTGGGTATTGTGCTGTATGTGGTGGTGATCAGCTCAGAATTTCCTATTTTGTCTCCTAAGGAAATCCTTTTCTGGCTCTCTGAGCAGCCTCTGTGGTCCTTCATTCCCACAAGATCCTCCTGTCCCAGTGTCCTCAACACGTAATGGCCTCAGTGCTGTACACAGATATCTGAGCCATGCAGGGACCAGTGACCTCGCAGTGGGGCCAGGTTTTGATCCAAGGCTTCCCGAGTTCTGGCTGTGGTGCTGCCCTCTGGGGAGGTGACCACCCCCCTGCCCACTGTTGTGTCTGGCACATCCAGAGAGTCAGTGCAGATTTCTCGAGGGTGTTACAGTTAGGTTAGGAACAGGCCAAGGTTTGGCCTTGCAGTTTTGAGACCCCACTTTGACCTGAACCTGATAACTCCATTCAGGACAGGTCCTCTAGAGCTCCAGGAGACTGGCTGTAGGCTCTTCTCCGCTTGCCTCATTAGCATTACATCTCTCCTCAAGACTCCCTCTTCACAGGACAGATCACTGCTTCATCTGAGGGTGCTGGGGAATGCTATATATTGGGATGTATGGGGTATTCTGCTCTCCAGAATAATTTCCCCTGTTTGGGGCTAGTTTTGTTTTGCCACCCCTGTGCAACGCATGGAGAGGCTACACTGGCGGAGTTTCAGTAAAAGCCAGTCCTGCAAAAGTCCTGGTTATCTTGGATGTGCTTTGTTATTGTGTTGTTAGGGTTTAAGTTTGTTTAATTAATAGCTGGAAGGGGGAAATCTTCTCTTTCTCAGAGCAGCAAGGACAGATCTCACAATCTCAGTGGTCAAGAATGAAGCAACTGCCAACAATACTGCAGTCTCTTTGAAATGTGATTATATGGTTCAAGCCTAGCCCTGTGAAGTGTAATAAAAAGCAGCAGGAGACTATAGCAAGGCTGAAATATCATGCTGCTGCCTGCTTTTACCAGTTCATACTGCCTTTTGAAGAGTTGTTGTCTTGGCAAGAGGTTGGCCAGCAGCCTGAGCAAGGCAGAGCCAAAGCAAGGAGAGGTCTGGGGTCCTGGAAATAGTTACACTTTTCAAACAGCTGTCCTTGGAGTACAGAAAATATCTAGGCTGGATTAATTATGATGAGAACAGAGAATTGGTGTGGAAAGGTGAAAATCTTGTGCATTTACAGTTTGTTTTCAAACTCCAGGCATGTGGATATGTTGTCTTCTTCTGCGAGCCATTTGGCAAGTGAGCAGCACAGAGAGCTGCAGGGTCAAACTCTGAACACTGGCAGAGATGATACCCAGAGACATTATATGGTCAGAGGATTTGCCTGTGGTTTCAGAGGTCCTAAATCCAAACCAAGGCAGACAAGCAGTGTGCTGGTGCTTGCAGGCATAGTTCAGTGGTCTGGGAGCACGGGGGCTGACAGGACCAACCTCCTCTGGGTGCGGGGGGCCCCACAAGGTGCTGCATTAACTGCAGCCAAGTCATTGCTACAGAGAGCCAGGGAAAGGTATTTGGCAAGTCCCTGTCCATTCTTCTGCCATCTCTCTTGTGGCCTCTTTCCCCCAGGGCTGTTTTTGTGGGTCTCTCCAGCCTCGGTGCATTGTGTTGCCGAAGTTTCTCTCCTCCCACACTGCCGCCTTGCCCTTCCTTTCCTCATCCCGAGATCCCAGCCTGCCTCTTGGAGACCTTCATCATGTTTAGCTCCCAATATGTCTCACAGACCTGTTGCAACTCCAATTTACACAGATGAGGCTTGGCATAACAGAAACATACATCATCCCTCTCCTTATGGTAGCTGGGGAGAGCAGAGGGTATTTCCCCAGCTCCTTCCCTGCAGCCACTGGAGTTACAGCCCTGGAGGGTCTCCCCTGCGAGGGGCTGAGGGTGAGGCTGTGATGGATTGACTCTGCCTTCTGTTAACGCCAGCACTGCCTTTCATGCCCTGTTGCTATTTGTGTTTTTTTTGATGAATGATTAATTAGAAAAATAATCATTTGTAAATTGTGAGTGAACCAGACGTTTGGCCTTTCCTGTAGGGAAATTGAGGCTCCAAGCTCTGCTGCAGCATGCAGCCTGCTCACAAATGCAGGAGTATTCCCAGGCTAGTGATGAATTTACATGAAGTTCCCTTTCAGCATTTTAATGACTGTTACAGCTGAGTAACTAATGAAAGATATTAACAAACAGAAGAGGTAAATATTTAATTTTTCTATAGCATTTTTCCAGCTCGTGGCAGCCAGTATTTTAAATGTATGTACAGGAGGATTTGTGCCCCAGCCTGTCCACCTCTTTGGAGTACAAAGCTCACTGAATGTGCTGGACAGGATGAACACCTCTGCGGAGATATTTTACCCCAAAGTGGGCTGTTCCTCTGCCCTGTCCTGGCAGTCTGGGGTCAGCATTCAGTGTGATTTAGCACAGCCCAAAAGGCATTTCCCTGCACCAGGGATTGCTGCAGCTTGTGGTCCCCTGAAGATGAGATGGCCACAACAAGGTCATTCAGTAAACTACAGTGATTAGTGACTCCATCAAGAAAAGCTGCTGAACGCAGCAGGGAACAGTCATTTGAAATGTCTCAACTCTGATAATTTACCTGCTTTCCACCCTTCAGTATTTCACCTCCTTCCTTTGCCTGGAAGAGCCTGCTGGGGAAGATTTTCTGCAGGGCCTTGTTATGTCCCAGCAGATTCTCTTGCTTGTTTTTCTGTTGTTTTCCTCCACGGTTCACCAGGATGTGATGATCTGGTTTACTGGGGCTTGGGGTCAAGCTGAGGGATGAAAGGTTCTGCCAGTTCTCTCCAGCCTGACAGGTTCTGCCCATGTTCTGTTCAGATATGTAGGGAGAACTGGGGCAGAAGTTGCCTAGAGGAAATGTTTGCTGGAGGATTTGTCAGCGGCTCCAGGGGTGTTTGTTATTTAGCAGGCACGGGGCTGGCTGTATTATTTTGGCACACGGTGAACCAAAGCCGTGCACGGATGATGTCACGGTGGGGTGGCAGGTCCAGCAGTCCCAGAGTGTCCAGGAGCACTGCCAGGCATGGGGACACAGTCTGTTCCTCCCCACCTCACTGCCAGCTCGTGCCTTCTCTGCCATCCAGGCTCAGGGCAGCAGAGGTCCCAGCACAGCAAACTCCACTCTGTGCAGTTCTGGGCGTCTGGAGAAGTGTGTGCAGGTATGGGCTGGGGACAATGAGACAGCTGAGATCTTTGTCTCTTAGGCATTACATGCTTTGGGGAGGGGGAAGAATAAATCTCTACTCAAAGCCTGCAGGAGCTTCACCAAGCGTTTACTTCAGGAAATTTGGCCAATGTGGTCCACCCACTGTGTCATTGTGGTTGTCTGTGCAGGGCCCTGCGTGATGTCAGTCTCTCTGCGTTGTCTCTGGCTTGGTCCTTGTTTTCAGCAGAGCTGGTCCCGGCTCCACACGCCTGGGATCCAGCTGCCTCGGCTCTTCCCCACGCTCATTTAGCCTCCCCAGCCTGCCATCCCTTGCAGCCAAGAAAAACTTCTGCTAAGTGAACCGCAGCATTCATCTGGATGGAAATATATGTATGTAGCAAGAGTCTGTGTGTATTTGTTTTTTTTTAAAGAGCTCATCAGAGTAGATCATAAAGCCAGAGTGAAACAGAGTGAAATGTTTGATTTGAGACAGTGTTTCTTAAACACTGGTTTGTTGCAGGTCTCCTTTCTACCTACATCTAGACTTAATTGCTTTTCCTCTTCCGTCTGTGCACTTTGAAATATGTAAGAGAATGCAAGAACTGGGCTTTTTCCTTCTGGGGGCAGGAGACAGGATGGGGACTGTCAGGATTTAATGCACCATTTCTGGGGGAGGTGAGGGGGAATGGAGGCTGGATGCTCCCAGTGTAGTGTTTCATGCCCACGAGTGTGGACACCCCTGCTCCTCAGCAGGTCTGTGCTCTCCCAGCTCCTGCTCCCTGTGTCTGATGTGTCTCCCCTCGGCTGCTCTCCGTCCTTGCTGAGCTGGGAGGTGATGATTCCTGTTTGCCTCAGAGGGGATGTGGGCTCCTGCTCCCCCATCAAGGGCCAAGCTGAAGCTAAATGCCCTACTCCTGGCAGCAGGGAGGGGTTTCACAGAGCTGCTGGGTCAGGATCTGCTCTCCTTCTGTGTGGGGTGGGCTCAGGTGTGTGTGACCCTCCAGCTCCTGTGTTCAGTGGGAGTCCAGGGGGAGAAAGGCCCCTGGGACCAGCCCTGGGTGGTGCTGCTGCACTGGGGGCAGCCTCACAGGAAAACACGAGCTGTTTCCTCTGTGCTGCCTCCAGAGTTACTCCTGCTGGGCTGGATGCCCCTGGGGCTGGGCCAGGTTCTTTGGCAGGACTGTCCCCTGTGATGGTGGAGCAGCTCCTTTCAGGACTGTCCCCTGTGATGGTGGAGCAGCTCCTTTCAGGACTGTCCCCTGTGATGGTGGAGCAGCTCCTTTCAGGACTGTCCCCTGTGATGGTGGAGCAGCTCCTTTCAGGACTGTCCCCTGTGATGGTGGAGCAGCTCCTTTCAGGACTGTCCCCTGTGCTGCACAAAGCAGGGCACGTGAGTTTAACTTGCTCCTGCCTGGCTGATTTTTCTCCCATTACAAGCACCTAGCAAAGTTGTTTGCCTTCCTAAACAACCCTAGGAAGGTTTTTTTCTTCGTTTCTGAAATGCTGAAGGGGATTAGATCATATAGTGGAGTATTCAACTGTCAAGTGATTTACAGCAAAGATGCAGTTGAGTTATGAGAGCTGTTAAAACGCCTGTTAAAAGTACTAAATGCTTTTAAAAACTCGTATTATTTGGCTGATAGAATGTAAAGGTCTGATGGAGCTATTACTTTGCTCTATATAAATACACATTTGGGCAGGTGTTATTTATGCACACTCTCACTGTTGTGGCTTGCAGTGACCCAAAGCCATTGCCACCAGGTGGTTGTACATCAGCCTGCTCAAGCCAGACTGTGGCCCTGTTCCTGGCTGTTGGATCAGAAGTCCTTGCTCTGGGGAAATTCAGCTTCATCTTGGCAGTACTGGGCTGATTTGAGGGGTGGCACTGAGGCATGCTTGTGTCTGGAGGTGATGGCTTTCAGTGGTGCCCTGAAGTGATCCCTCTTTTCACTGAGGGCTTCAGTCCCTCGGCTCACTGGCTTTCTAGAAGGCTTTGGCAGAAAAGCAGCAGGTCTGTTGTCCCAGAAAACATGGGTGCATCTTTCCTCAGCACTGATATTTCTCACACCCCAGTGTTTCTCATGACGGACGTGAGCAAGCAAGCCCAAATAAACACTTTTAGTGTTTAAACTTACTTTAAAAGAAACAGGGTAAATTTGTGGTCTGTGAACTCTGATAGTTGATATTTATTTTTAAAACTCAGTTTTGCACCTGCTTTTAAACATGTTTGCCCAGCAGGAACAGTGGGGAGTCAGTAAGTTCACTGCAGGTTTATGGCTGAGTGTCAGACCTCCTCTGTTGCCTAGACCTCTGTAACCCAGCAGAGTCACCATGACCCCCTGGTTACCTGCCACTATAACCACGGGAGACAGTCCAAGTCTTCCTGACAAATAAATATGGGAGACTTTGGCCAAGTATGTGTGATGTCCTCTAGTGTACAGCACTCCTGGGTTGCCCTCATGTCCTACACCTGAATTCAGGGGCTGCTGGATTTGTGAACAGCAAATGTACACCCTGGGATATCTTCCTTGCACTGACAGCCCATGGCTGATCCAGAGGAAAAACTTCACCCCAGCTTCTCATCCAGTGTATGAAAAATTCATTCTTCTGGCTTCCTGGACCACTGTATACCTGCGAGGGGTTGCAGTGTTGTGCTGTGTGAATCTGTGGTGGTGCACAGTAAATATTATGCTTTAACAGTCACAGGTCTGACATTTCTGTTGAGTTATGTACCATAATGTTCCAACACCATGGGCTGAATTTGATCTTAACTACGTGGGTGCACTTTAGTGCACGCCTGAAGAAAATTGGCCACTAAACTTGCAGCTTCGTGTGCACAGTCAGTGATTGAACAATCTGGTGATGCCCCAAAAGGTATGAAATTAATTTTCAGGTACAATAAACAATATTTCAGCCCTGACTGGCTTGACGGAAGCTTCATCTTCCAGCACTATGTATTGAAATGGGTTGCAGGATTGCATTTAAGAAGGGATTTGTTCTGCCTGTCTCTTTAGTGCAAAGGAAGCTCATGAAGTTGTGCCCAGGCAGTGGTGATGCAGCCCAGTGCTGCTTCACCTGAGCGCTGCCTCTGCAGCTGGAGCTTTGGAATCGTTCCCTGTCTCACAAATTCCTCATCGTGTGGATCAAGCAGTGATTTTTCTTCTTCCTGTTTACCTTTGTACGAGCTGGGCACGGCCCAGTCCAAATGCATTTATCACTGACTGCTTTGGGAAAGGGATTCTGTTTGTCCCTCAGAACAGAGGGGCTGTGCAGGGCCCCTTTTCCTGGAGAGGGACACTGGCTGGGCACAGGGATGCTCAGGAGGGCTCTGCCACGGCCTGTTCAGGTTTTAATGGCAGTGCAAGTGTTGCCAGTGACTGGGGATTTTCTGTGCAAGGAAATGTCAGAAGAGGCTGCAGCAGAAAGTGTTTGTTATGGGATATGTGGTCTGTGGTCAGCTGCAAGGGGAGTCCACGGCTGCACAACCAGCAAAGACTTGCTGCCAGGAGGTGCTGGACCCTTGGGATAGGATCATTGGGAATGTACCCGGCAGCAGCTGGTCTTGTGTCTGCTCCTCTGTTAACATATTTGCATGCCTCTCCCCATATTACCTCAGCTTTGCTTTGGAAGAGTGTTTGTGAAGTCTGGAAGAGTGGTAGGACCCACTTGATCCACATCATGGAGCAGCCTTTGGTGTTAATTGTTCCCACTGTTAGCTCTGTAGTTCCCATTCAAACCCGGCCCTAGATAGAGAAGTTGGTGTCAGAGCCACCTTCACCTTTCCTGCTTGAATACAGAGGCTGGGGAAGGATAAGTAATGTATTACACAAATTTAGCTCTTGTTTGTACTCTCCTGTTTATAATTGTCAAAGGTTTGAGCCTTCTGAAATAATAAGGTTAAGTGGCCTTCCCTGACCTTAGGTGAATAGGAAAAAATATAGTTATTGAGGGACTCGGGCCATTACACCTCAGCAGTGAGGAATCCGAGGGGTTGGAAAAGCCTGCTAAATTATCCTGCTTAATGCCAGACACTCCAAGGTGACTTATGGTGCTGCAAAAGCATAAACATCCCTGACTGTGACTGCTGCAGGCCAGGAGTGGGCTGGCAGATAGGGGTGGTGGCAGAGGAGCTCCATCTCTCTGGGGATGCCGGCGCTGGCTCCACGGTGGTGCCTGAGCCAGGCTGAGCTGTGCCCTCACCCCGTGTTTCACAGCATGTGTTTGATGTGGAGCCTGGCCAGGCTGCAGGATGCCTTGCTGTGTGCCACGGGCCTGTCACTGCTCCAGGGAACCTCTCCAGCTCTGCCTCAGGACTCCCTGTCTCCAAGGAGGACAGGAATGGAGGGCTCTCTGGAGCTCTGCCTCTTGTCCTTGGTGTTTGCTGCTCCTTTTCTCAACAGTCCAAGAAGGGAAAAGCTCACCTTCTTGTGGGGGTTACCTTTTAGATGCTGCCTGTCTTACCCAGCTGAGCAGGAGACAGATGAAGCATAACTGTCTGATGTGAAGTTTGATTAAGGCCTTGGTAGCCATAATGTTCTTTTCCTAGAAGAAGAGCAAGCCTGTTGCTAATTTAGCACCAGATCCAAGGAGACATGGAAATGGCACTGAGAAATCATCCTTGCAGCTCTGTTTAGATGTGGCCTTAAAAATCATAGTAGGTTTGGGCTTGGATAGCCATCTCTCTGCTCCGGGTAGGGACTCAGAAGAAGAAATGTCCTTTGTCTTGAGTCCAGAGTCTTGGAGAAGAGCAAGGTGTCCCCACTGCTGGGCACAAACATCTGTGTGTCAGTTTGGCAACCACTGGTGCCAAAGTTGCTCTGCACTATGTGAGAACCTGCTTCAGAGTTACCTCTTCTGTGCACTCCTCTTTATCTGAATTACCTGCAATCACAGGATTTCCTGCTCACAGACATGTTTGCTGGAACGTTTGGAGAAAGGGGGTTCAGAGCTGGGCTGAAATAGACTTGTTGAACTCTGTTGTAACCACTCTCCTATGCTAAAGGAAAACTTCTTCAGCAAGCACATGGAATGAATCGGCATGGTTAGTCAGGAGCCAGATGGAGCAGAAATCCAGATTAAATAGTTGGATTCAGAGAAATGCAGAGCAAAAGCAGCACATGAGCTCAGGGTGACTTGGTGCTGCCCCGACACTGAACAATCCCTGCTCCCCACGGGAGCTCCAGCACAGGATCTGGGCTGGTGTAAATCAGCTCCTCCTACAGAACTGAAGAGTCAGCTCCCAAAGCCAATCAGCAACACAGGGATCTAATTTCCCCTCTGCTGTCTAAATAAAATGCTGCTGCAGATGGAAAGCTCCCTAGAAGCTGCTTCTGGACTGCTTCCACCTTTTTATGAAAGCTCCACTCAGACGTGGTACAGTGCGCACTAACATAACCCACTGAGTGCCGTGATCCCTGGAAAAAATGTAAGGGGGAGAGAAGCTGGGAACAAGCCTTGAGATTCAGGGTTGGAAATAATGATAGAAGAGCAAAATATTAATATTTCACAGCACAATCTGCTTTGCAGAAAACAAGGGGCTTGGGGAAGGAGCAGATGGAAGGAGCTGAGTATGTGTTTCCCAAGAAGGCGGCATTGTGTCTGTTGCTTTGTTAGTTGGAGCTCTAAATACTGAAACAAAAGCACAGAAAAGAAAGAGGCTGAAATTTAAATTCGATGAGTTGCTCTTTCTTTTCAGTTTGGGATTTAGCTGGAGCTGTTGTGGTTCAGTCTGTGCAGTTGTTTTGGTTGTGTGTGTCCTGCGTGCACCTCTGTGCACGTGTGTGAGTGTCCGTGCTCCTGCAAACTCTCCAGGGTTAGCACAGGCCCAGAGCTGTCCTGGGAGCTCATCCCATCACAGCTCCCAGCACTGAACCTGGCCTGCCATTAGCACACACTGGGGTAAATACAGCTCTACAGGTGCTCTGGCAGCCACCTGCCCAGTGGCACACTCCATTCTAAACTCTGCACAAGCTGTGGCTGTGCCCTAGGAGACATGCAGGCTGCTGGCCGCCTCTCCTGGGGAACAGCTCCCTCCTAAAGTGCAGACTTGCAGCCTTCAGTCTGCAGGTGAAGGTGTGCACAGAACCAAGGGACAGCCCTGCTCCTCCAGTTTCATCATGGCTTGCATATTTTCACACTTTCTGACCTGAGCAAAGCTTCAGCTGGACCTTCCAGTCACATTCCCTGTGTCCACTGAATGCAATTAGGTTCTGCATTAGGTTGTCTCTTCAAATTTTTGATGACCTGGTTTGGCTATCTAAGAGGAAAGACTGTATTCTCTTGGGATGAGTGTAACATGGACAGGAGCTGGAGTTATCTCTTACCATGGAGAGGCTGGGAAATGGGTGCAGAGAAGGGCCTGAACCACATCAACTGGTTCGAAGCTTAGCCCAAACCAGTAGAATAATTCCTGAAGGGTCTCATGGATACTGGGTGTGGTCTGAGCCAGTGTGTATCACAGTTTGAGTTGTAGCTGCCCGTTTCAGGCCTGAATGTGAATTCCCCCCTCTTTAGCAACCAAGTTGTTTGAACTGGAGTCACCATGGTTTTTATAAGTGGCCTTAAAAATGTTAATTAACCTTCTGCAGTTACAGAGAAACTTCAGCTGTGGATAAGAGAAGGACTTAGGGGTTTGGCAAGTCTTTCAAGAGGACACAAGGGAGATAGATGAATGTTCTGTGGCCGTGGGTGTTGCCCTTGGAGCCTGACTTGGTCACTGTGTGTGATAGTTCCCAGCTGGATCCTCCATGGAGGTCTTTGTGGTGTCCAGCTACCAGGCACTGAGGACTGTTCTTCACTGGTGAAATTATACATAAGCATACACACTCTGAAGCTCAGCCCTGGGATTGTTCACTGTAAACATTGCATTGTCCCACAATTTACATTAATGAGGATGATTTACATTTATATAGCTCCTTTCATCCCCATGGATCTCAGAGACTCACAGACTAAAACACCCAGGGCTTTGGCACAGCAATGTGAGCTGGTTGTGGTGTGAGCCAGCCAGGCAGGACAAATGAACCTGAACATTGCTTTGTCTTGACTAAGAGGTGTTTTGGGGAGACTGGTCAGATATTTCATCCTGTGCAGACCTGGCTGGACCTTGTAACTGAGGTCAGTAGAAAGACCAGCTGTGGAGAACTTGGTGGTCTTGTGCTTCATCTGTTCCTGCAGCAGGAGGGACTGAGGTGACCTGGTGTTTTCCAGGCGTCTCACAGAAGGTGGGATGACGAAGGCAAGTTCCTTTGATGGTCCCTAGGTCTGAGGTGCAGCCTTGCCCAGTACTTCTCCAGACCCTAAGCAGAGGGAGACAAGGATCCACAGGGATCAGATGAGGCTGGGACTTGTCCTTTGGGCAGAGGGCGAGCTGGGGTCTGGGGAGTTTATGTCTCCCACGTACTCCTGCACTGCAATCATCTCTTTTGGGGCTCCTGTTCACCCCCCACATTGCTTCTTGCTCTGCTGAACCCCACTGTGAGCATGGGCTTCCTCCTCCAGGCCCTTGCCAAAAGAGGGTTTTAAACGTTCACTTGCTCTATTTTTAGGTGTGTATTTAAAATACTCCCGACATTTCCAGGGAGCGTTTGTAAACGAGGACTCTATGAAAGTTATTTTTGTGCATTAATTCATGAGGCAGCTTCAAAAATTCATGAAGTAAATAGGACTTTCTGCCAGGAGGCACCGGGGTGCCTTTGCTGCCCTCCAGAGCGGAGCAGACATTTCAGAGTGCCGCAGTAACTCTCAAACAGAGTCTCCTGATCTCAGTGTGCTGATTAAGGCACTAAGACAGGCTGCAGAGGTGCTTTGTAAGTCTTTAAGATGTCCTTGTTTCACCAGCCTTAACAGTGATCTTATTTCAGCAGGGATTAAGTGAGCTGCAAAAATATACCTGGGTGGCAGCCGCTGTCCCTTGTGCTGCCCTGGAGCTCCACGGGGCTCTCCTGGTCCATGCAGTGGCCAGGACTGACTCCTCCTGTTCCCAGGCATGATCCCTCCTGGTGCTGTGCCTGTAAATGTGCAGGGACTCTGCTCTGGCATCAGCACAGCGCTCTGGGCTGCTGCTGGGGTGACCGAGGGGTGAAGTCAGCTCTGCTGGGGGATTATTTCTCTCAGGCTAAAAGCAGCAGTGATTTAAATGGAGCAGATTGTGCTGGGTGCCCGCACTGGGGCCTGCTCTGGTGTAGCTAGAGATGGGCCAGTGGGGCTGGGGTGGGTTTAAGGAGTCACTCTGCAGTCACTGAAATGATGTCACTAGAAAAGGAAAGCAAAAAGGAGGAGAATTGGGTCTCACACCTCCAAGATGGGTTAAACTAAACCAGAACAAGCTGGTTTTTTCTCTGCAATGAGCAATATCCACATGTGGAATTATTTATAAACAAATCTTCAGAATAAATTAGTACGTAGAGTGTCTTCCTTCCTCCTTATCTTGTAGTGGGATCTTCCTCTAAATACTAAGCTGCATGTTTGGATGTCTGAAGTAGGGAATAGCAAAGTGCTTCAGAATGGATGAAGGACCAGACTGAGCCTCTTTTTGATCTGTGAGGAAGGAGAGAAGTCCATTTGTGCTGGCTCCTGCCCCAGCTTTCTGCTTCTCTGTGCTTGCCAAACCTGCAGCGAGTGCGCTGCTGCTCCTGGGTGTGGGATGCGTTTCAGGCTGGACAAATGTTCATTGTGGTTTGCACAAAGGTTTCTTTTCTATGCACAACTCAAGTCTTGAAAAGAGAAGGAAAAAAATGCTCTCCAGACTCTCTTGGGATTATGTTCTTTTCCAGGTAGCTGCTGACCTTGAATGATATTCAGTGTTTTTCCATTAACACCAGTGGGGCTCAGGCTTGTGTAACATTTAGGGGTCCTCCCTCCTCCTCCTCCTCACACTAAATGCTTTTTTTAATTATCCATTAATGAGTAATCAGAAATTTCTAGGAGGATGTGTGGCTTCAGTTCTTTCACAGACAGTGGGATCTGTGCAGCTTTGCAGTTTGTAGGCAGCTATAAATGGTAATGGAGAGCATGTCAAAACCCTGCCTGCATAGCATGGCTGTGACTGCTGTTGATTTGCTGCTCGGTCTGGTGGAAGGGCCAGAGCTCTCAGATGTGCCCTCAGATGTGTGCTCAGGCACACCTGGCACACACTGCTGTGTTTGTGTTGGGGCACTGCCCATAAACTCCCTGATTGTGACACTCCCTTCCCTCCACACTTACAAACTCTCACAGCCCAGGGTGCCCAGAGGGGTGCAGGTATCCCCCTTAGGAATGAGAAGGATGCATCTTCTGTCAGAGCTCACAGTCAGCCTGTAAGAGAGCTGAGGAATGACTTGCTGACCTAAGTCTGCCTTTATTCCTGGGCTGTCTGTTGGATCTCTGTAAACCTGACTTTGGACTGCCTGAGCATCCTCCTGCACTGTGTGTGTGTGACCCAAGGGATGGACAGCCCTGATGTCTCCTGGTGGCACACCTGGGCTTCCAGGGGGGCTTTAGGGCGCTCTCAGACTGTGGGCAGGCTGCCCAAGTGAGACTTGGGCTGGCATCAGGTGCAATATAAGGCTCAGGAGCTGTGCTCCCTAAAATCCTTTTGTGCAGCAGAGAGGAGTCAGGAGCACCTGCGCTGTGTAGGAAGGTCAGATGGGGTCTCACCTGCAAAGTGGATGTGTTTGGTTTGGAGGCTGTGTTTGAGAAGTGTGGGGATTTGCTTCCCCACAGTGCTCTGGGTTTGTTAAACCTCTGTAGTTAGAGGAGCAGAAGAGCCATTGAATTATTTGGTTCATTGAGCTGATGTGCTGTGAAGACTCACTTGTACTTTTAACATGCTGCAAGTTCACCAAAGGTGCACAGCCCAGTGCAGTGTTCAAGAGGGAATATTGCACATCTTTGGTTCCACAGCACCATGGGGGGAGACAGAAGACAGGAGGAAACTGCAATACTTGTTAAATATTTTAGTATTTTAGTATTTCTTGGAGGAACCCTGTGATGGTCTCTGGACTGAGGTCCCTCCTGTTCCCCCATACCATCACCCACATATTGGGCCATATGTCCTGGCAGCTGGTTGGTGAGAATCCACCAAACTCGTGTGCAATAAGGCATTTTCTGTAGTGATTTGATGTTTAGATGATCACAGAATGCCGTGGATTACTTGATCACTTTATGTGTGTTTCTGCAGGAAATATGCTGGAGTATTTTATATCTGTTTTTGCTGTTTTGGGGGACTTTTTTCTTTTGTTTCCCTAAAAGGGGATAGAGTGCTACCTTTAAGAGATTGAGAAGTGTAGCCAATAGTTTTATTATCCTCCCGGTGCTGGCCTCTTCTGTCTTTACAAATGCTCTGAAGCCACAACTCTGCATAAGAAAAATGGATTTGTCACTGAATTTTCATGCTTCATCCTCACAGAAATGTAACTGTTGTCCTGGGCTTTAGCACTGTGCCTTCAAGCTTGGATTTAATGCTGATCATTATACTTTTAGAGCAGGTTACATAGAAAAATAGAGGCATGGAGCACATCCAAAAGCAAGCGGCCTTGCTTTCACTCCCATTTTATTCTGGTGAGGATGCTGAATATTTATTAAGAAAATCCCACAATCCCACTTTTAAAGAGGAAAAAAGAAAAA
>VXBN01001086.1:7985-126506 GCA_013397395.1 Sinosuthora webbiana | reverse complement strand
AAAAAAAAAAAAAAAAGACCTCTGTATTTTAGAAAGGAACAGCTGTAAAGTGCAGCTGTTGAGCTTAATTGTATCTCTTACAATTTCCCCAGGGCTGGGGAAGGAGGGAGGTTAGGGTGGGGTTAGGGTGGGTTGGTGCTCAGCAGTGGAAGGAGCATCCAGCTCCTCGGGGAGACCAGAGTGTGGCTGGTGGTACCTGATCCCAGTGGGAACAGGGATGGTGCAGGGGGGTTCAGCTGGATGCTGTGTGACTGCACAGGTTCCCCTGTGCCACGTGAGGAACGTGCTGATGTTTGCCCTCACCCCGCTGTGTCCGAGGGTCTGGAGAAGGGCATTAAGGACGGGGGTGGTTGGGCACCTTTCAGTGCCTCCTGCATTGTGCTGCTGCTGTGCTGGGAGTCTCCAGATGGCTCCTGTGACAGCTTCCCAAGATATTTTTATTTCTGTGTTATTTTTCTTTAAAGGAGGCTGTGCTCGTTTTTAGGACGTGTTTTGTGTTTCAGGTGTTGGTCGTAGCACAAGAGTTAATTTATTGTTTTGATCGGAGCAGATTTGACCCTGAAATCAAAGCACTGCTTCTTTCAGCTGATGTTTCTGAAAGAGAATTTCTCAGGAGCTCCTTTTGAACACCTTTGTTTGGGGATTGGCCTTATCATGTCAAAGGGATAGTTTGCCTTGGAAAAAACCTTCTATTTGACACCTGAGTGATGATTTCCCTTTTGTTGAGATTCCAATTTAAATCTTCCCAATACCGACGGCTTGGTAGCAAGCCGACACAGCATTACATGTGCTGCACTCAGCCTGCTTGGTTTTGAATGCAGCATCAAAAACTTCCCTTGCTTCTGCCCTCCTTGCACACTCAGTACTGCCTCACAGCATGGAATTTCCAGGGGGAAGAGCAGAGGGGCTGAGGATATCCCGCTCTCGAGGGCTCCAGCATGAGAATTCAGCTCAGCTCAGCAGAGCCCACTCGAGGCTGCTGAGATTTGGGCCCATTTTCTTTTCATCTCAGCCAAAGTGAGCACAAAATCAAGTGGAACAGCAAGTAAATGCAATATATTTATTGTATTTTGGTCTGTTCAGTGTTTCCTAAACTCCAGATACAATGTCCTTTCTTTGTGCTTTGCCTTTCTCCTGGTGACTGCGTGGTTTACAAACTGGTGTTTCTGGCGTATTTTCAAGCTATCTTTCAAAATAAACACTTTCCCCAGAGATGAGGGCAACTTGAGGCCCTGATTGCATGAAGTGTCATGAACCAAACAGCACCAGAGACAGAGGTGATTAATACACACCCTTGGAGCTTTGCAGGGAAGCTTAATGGTATGATCTGGAGCAAACAGTGTAAAGCCTTTGGAGATTGAGCTTGAACCCAGCTCAAGCCTGTGTGCATTTAGCTGTGGATTTCTGGGGTGATTTTCGACACCCAAACGAGGCACTGTTGTCCTTCCCTAGGGGAAAACGAGCTGTGCTTTCCAGTACCTGCTGTGGGAATGGTGGTACCACTGGTTGCAAACCATTTTGCTTGTTCATACAGCAGCTGGAGCGTGGCCAGGGTGGTGGCACCAGGGCTGGGTCCCTTTGTAGGGGTCACTGACTGACCCCAGCTGAACAGGACCCCGGGGCAGGGCTTGGTGTCACAGCCCAGGGTGGTGTGTGTGAGAACTGTCCCTGCCAGCTGGTCCCAGCTGTGTCTGTGCTCCCCTCTGTCATCCTGGACCACGCACAGAGCTCCGTGGGGACAGCCTGATGCCTTGTCCCAGCTCTGGCCACAGGCCTTGGTGACCTTAGGTGGTGGGCTGGATCTTCTGGGTCTCCTCCTGAGAGGTGCAGAGATGA
The DNA here is from genome assembly GCA_013397395.1 of Sinosuthora webbiana. Classification (NCBI taxonomy): domain Eukaryota; kingdom Metazoa; phylum Chordata; class Aves; order Passeriformes; family Sylviidae; genus Sinosuthora; species Sinosuthora webbiana. The sequence goes on along the minus strand of VXBN01001086.1, from coordinate 124,670 downwards.
CATCCCCATCCCAGTGCTCTGCATCCAGCAGGGAACCCTTGCTGTGTGGTTTAGGAGCTGAGCTCTGGGGCAGTGGGAAGCAATGTTACAGAATTACAAAGGCCTTTTGCTCCGAGCAGCGATTATGTAGCCAAAAATGAGGAGAGAATCTAGGGAAGCTGGAGAAAGGCCTTCAGGTAAGAAAAAAAACAAACCCAAAGGGTTAGGATGGGGCAGGTGACACTAAAAATAGAAAACACTTATCTTTGTTTCCTTTTGAAATGTGTCCTGTATCCTTGGGAGGCTTCTTAGCAGCCTTTGGATCAGTGCCCTGCCTATTCAAAGCCCTTCTGCTTTGAGCAAAGGGCTGTAATTTTCAGCTTGTTTCGGGTGGTTTTTACTCCGTGCTTTGCAGGACTGTGCCCGGCTGTGCTCTCCTGGAAGGCAAAGTGATGTCCCAAGGGAGCCTGCCACCCTCTCAGATGGGGATGGTGGGAGAGGGCAGTGTCCTGTCCTGGCAGGAGTGGGGCAGTGTGGGGGGCACGTCCTGGACCCTCCATCCCTCTTTATCCCTGGTGTGAGCAGCGCTCCTGCTGCACATCCCCCGTGTGCCTGGGCACCAGCCCTGCCCTGGGGAGAGGTGCTGTAATTAACCATCCCATTAGGAGTGAGCCCTTCCCATCAGCTCCCTCTCTGCCAGCACATTCTCCTCTGCTGTCTCTTTTTCTAGTAGAAAGCTCTTCCTACAAGTGGTACTTGTGTAACTTGGCAAGGATGTTTTGATGGGCTGGCCGCATTGTTCATTGAATTACTGTCTGGCTGGAAAGCCAAGGGCTGCAATTTTCTCTGCATTATTATTCTTGGGATTCAGCCTCTTAGAAATGCAAAGTGGGACAGTTTGCTGCTCTGAAACATTTCCCAACAGTTCGGGGCCTGGCAAGAGATGGAGGGATCTCTTGGGCTTCAGTAACCTTCAGGTTTTCACATGCTTTGACGTGCATTTTGAGTGAGTCCTTTTATTTATTTCAATAGTTCTGTCAAACATTCCTCCTCCCTTGTATTAACTATGGCTTCGCTGCCCTAAAATAACCCAGCAGGGTTAGGAATATTTGCCACAGGAATCTTGTAAATGGCTTGCACATAATTATGTTTTTATTCCAAGGCAAAGGAGATATAACTCTTCAAAATGGATAAAAATCTTGAAATGAACATCTGGACATCCAAATTAAATTGCTCTTAGTGTAAGGACAGTGGAGTACTTTATTCTCCCTGGCAGGCTTCAGCACACTTGCAGACTCGACACTAATCCACAGGATCAGAGTCATCTTGTAAACTTAATGTCTCTAAATGTTTTCACATATTTTTATTGCAAATCTATCCTTTCAGGACATTAGAGATCAGCCTGAGCCCTGGTAAGGCACACGTAGCCTCTCTGCATTGACTGAGAGCTTTATATACTTAGATTGAGATAGCCTTGGGTCTCAAGAGCAAATCATTCTCCTGACAACAAACCCTCCCCTGCCCTGCACAAGCTGTCACCCTCACCATCAATGAAATTATAGATTAGGTTATTGATTATTTTTCTTTTTTTTTTTTCCCCTCCCACTTACTCTCAGACTCTCATGAAAATTCAAGACGTTTCATATCTTTCTATTGAAAAAGCAACAACTAAATCAGATTATGCAACTCTCTTAATTCCCAGAAGTAATTTCCAAATTGTTCTTAGGGCCTTTGCCTTGTCTGGTGCTTGCATTTGGATAGAGCACGCTGAGATACTTGCAGCTTGTCATGGTTTAAATCTTAATTAGTTCATGGGAGTGCATCCTTTTGAAATGCAATACTTGGACTTTCTCTAGGCTACTCTTTTTTTTTTTTTTTCCCTAAAAGGAATTAAAATATCCAGTATCATAATTAAGCATTTCTACTCATTTGTGACAGAAGTTTTTGAAGAGTATTTAAAGAAAGCAAAGTCAATGGACTAACTACTGATATTACAGGGGAGCAGGAGGTGGGTGTTGGTGCTGTTTCTGTTTTTGGGGCTCAGGTCCCCTCGTGTGCCAGGAGTAGTGGCAGCAGTGCCATCAATAAGGCCATTTGACGTTGATGTTGGCCCTCCCTGCATGTGTTTGTGAGATTTGATGCAATTCTGGTTCTTCTAGGCAGGCTGGGGGAGCTTAAATGGGCTGAACAAATAATTCTTGATATAGATGCAGAAAGCTGATCATTTGGGGCACTTTTTATTTGAAAGGAAAAAGACCAGGGCACCAGTAAATACAAAACTTATCACTCTACCAAGCCAGTAACGTCAGCACTTCAGTCAAGTTTCCAGGGGGAGATTTATGACTCCTGAGATGATGCTTGTATAAAACTTGTTTGGCTGTGATTTTCAAAGGCTGCAGCAGGCAGGGACTGCTGGGGTGGCTGACTGTGTGTGCAGAATGCCGAGGAGCTGCCTGGGAGGGGAGGCTGGGGACAGGAGAGGGCACATGAACAGCAGGGGTTTGAGGGTCTGGAAAGGCCAGAGTGGTGAATGCCCAGGGGTGACAGAGGTATGTGCTGGGCACAGGGTCTGTCAGAGTCATGGTTGTGCCCTGCCCACGTTAAACACTCCCATAAATGCAAAGAATAAGCCCCATCAATCCTGATGACAGGTTTGATAGTTATGTTTTATATAAATGGACACGTAAAAATACAAAAAAAGAGATTTGTTTCCCCATGATCTGTTTTCCTCTGTGGCTGCTGTCCGGCCTCCAGCAGGATAAATGACCAGGATGGAGACAGCCTTCCCTACAAGGTGTGAGAGGGTGCTCAGATGGGCACAGGGACAGCTCCATCCAGCAAAGAACAGTCCTTTGCCCACTGTTGTTGTGCAGTGCATTCTTAGATTAGATTTTGGCACAGGAGCACGTGTTGGCTGGTTTCCTCTTTAACCCTGGAGGTGCTGGTCTGTGTTGCCATGTCCTCTGTCCTATTTCAGTCTCTCAGGCCCTGGGAAGTGCACGTGTGTGCTGTCAGAAGCAGAGGTGTCTTCTTTAAAATACTGTCTTCTGGATCTGCCCTGATTTTCAGCGCTTGAGTGGAAACACGGCTGTTTTAAATAAAAATTTGGTTTAATGTGCTTTTAAATTGGAGGCAAGTGCACTAGTTATGCAATTAACTGCAAATATTGAGTTCGAGAAAGGGCAATGCGAGCACTTCCAAAATAATCAGAAGTGTTTTTAAATGGATGGCTAATGGAGAACAGACACTGCAGTGTGAGCTGCCTGTGTTCCCTAACAAAGCATTCTTTACCCAGGCTCTGCATAAGCTTCTTTTCAGCGTGTACATTAGAGCAGGAGTCTGGCAGGCTGTCGCGTCATGTGTCTTGTCCTGTAGAGCCACTTATTGGATTTCATCTGCTTACCCTTGTGCGATCATCAGGGCAGTGCTTAAAAGCAGCTCTTGTATGAAAACAAACGCAGCAGATTATGCAGCCTTAGTCTCTTCATGGAAGAGAGGAGGGGAGAGCTGGGGAAGGGAGGAAGCCTCCATTCCTGACCTTTAACTCAGCAGTAAACATAAATCTGCTCTAATGCTCTGCGTTAGACCTTTGGAAGAAGGGGCAGCCAACTCAGGCGGACTGCAAGGATGTTGTGAGGTTGTGCAGGGAGAAAATCAGAAGGGCCAAAGCCCAACTGGAACTTAATCTGGCTACTGCCATAAAAGACAATAAGAAATGTTTCTATAAAAACACTGGCAGCAAAAGGAGAGCCAAGGAGACTCTCTGTCCTTTATCTGATGCAGGAGGAAACACAGTGACAAAGGATGAGAACAAGGCTGAGGTACTTAATGCCTTCCTTGCCTCAGTCTTTAATAGCAAGACCCAGTGTCCTCAGAGGACCCAGCCCCTGAGCTGGAACAGAGACAGGGAGCAGAATAAAGCCCCATAATCCACAGGGAAATGATCAGTGACCTGCTGCACCCCAGAGACACACACACACAGTCCCATGGGGCTGGATGGGATCCACCCAAGGGGCTGAGCAAGCTGGGGGCAGTGCCCACTGAGCCACTTCCATCATTTATCACCACTCCTGCCTAACAGGGAGGCCTCAGGGGACTGGAAGTTGCCCAGTGGGACACGTGTCCACGTGAAGGGTCAGCAGGATGATCCTGGCAGCCTGACCTCAGTGCTGGGGAGGGCTGTGGAGCAGGTCACTTCCAGGGCCACCACATGGCACTGACAGGGCACCCAGGGCATCGGGCCCTGCACAACTAACCTGTCTTCTGTGACAAGGTGACCCTCAGGTGCCTGAGGGAAGGGCTGGGGATGTATTCTAGCTGGAGTTCAGTAAAGCCTTCTCCTGGGGACACTGTCAGCCATGGCCTGGACAGCTGCTCTGTTGGCTGGGTAAAACACTGCCAGGTGAGTGTGGTGGGCAGTGACACCCAGCCAGAGCTTGACCCAAGTGGTGTTCCCTGGGTTCAGTATTGCAGCCAGCCCAGTTTAGTGTCCCTGTCAGTGGTCTGGGTGAGGGGATTGAGGGCACCTTCAATCAGCCTGCAGATGACACCAGGTTGGGTGGGAGCATTGATGTGGGCAGGAACATCTGCAGAGGGATCTGGACATGGTCTGAAAATAAGTCATGGAAAGGTTACCCTCTTAAAACAACAATGTCTGCCTGAAGTTGTGTCCAAAATTAGAAACAAAGACCTAAAAATACTCCCACCAGTTTGCTTTCCACAATGTCGCTGCCCACCCAGAACGTCACCTCCCAGAAGTGGCTCTTTCTCACCTTGTAGGTGATGTTAAGTTGTTCATTCCCTTTCTTTCTTGCAGGGTCAGTTCTGTTTCAGCTTGGGGAAGCTGTTACATTTCCCTGCTCTCCAGGCACGATGTGCAAGTGCTGCATTGTGATTCTGTGCACAGCCCTCCTTCCCCTGGGATGGGCTGCTCTGAAGCTCGCTGTCTTTGGCTCCACGTTCGAGTGCAGACGTTTTGAACAAGACCAGGCTCTCTGTGGAGTTCAGACTCTCTTGTTCAGATTCAGAGATCTTCTATAGCTCAGGGAACTGGAACATCATTTTAGCTGAAATGACATTATCTGGTCTGTTTTGTTTTGATTTTTCTCCCCTTTTCTAGTTTTATGCTCAGTTGGTGTCAAAATCTTTCGGTGGGAGTAGAGGACCTCAACACTTGTGGAGAGACCAGCAGGCTCCTTGCTGGATCTGCTGGCCCTGCTGTCACCTCTGCACTTTGTCTTGAGAGCTCAGATGACTTTTTTAAGGCTGTGCAGTGAGCGAGGCTGGAACCAGGAATTAATGTTGCTGTCCTCTGTGGTCCCATTGCACCTCCTGCACTGCTGGGTGCTGTTCTCACCTGAGGAGCAGCCACACGTGGGATGGCTGATGCAGGGTGAAAGGGTCTCCAGTCTGTCCTTGTTGTACTCAAATCTGTGTGAGTTGGCAAAGGTGATGAAGGTTTCTTCAGGCTGAGTCAGTGTTGAAGCAGAGAGATGGTGTCAGTGTGTGTGACGTGGCTCAGCTGGGATGGTTTTGGTCCATCAGGTCTGTACTGCTGGGATCCCAAGCCACAGAACAGATCTGCTCCTTCATAGCACTGCTGGGGTTATGGGAGAGAAAAAACACTCCCTTCTGTAGGGAAGTGATGCTGGTGGGATGGAAACCAGTTAAAGGAAAACTTCCAGATAAACTGATGATCATGAAATGAAAGAGTTGGAGGAGCTGGAGAAGAGTTTGAGCTGGAGCTGCAGGAAGGCAGTGAAGTAACTTTGGCATGCTCATAGGGGCAAGTCAAGGAGAAATAGGCACCTGAGTGGTCATGGGCACAGCTGGTGGCTGGGCAGAAGAGGCTGCAGAGTGATGGTGGGAGGTCCACGGAAAATGGAGCGAATCCCAAGCGTGCACCAGGACCATCAATCCTGCATGTGCCCTCCTTGAGCAGAATTCCTGAGGGGAGAACACAGTGTAAATTAAAAACAGAAGTGATGATTGCAGAGGAGAAAACAGGTGATGGATTGAGAAGTTGCTGTGGAAGAGGGAGGAGCTAGGTAGATGAGATATGGATATGAAATGTAAATGAAGCCTGGAGGTGATTAAGTGGACTTTTCTACAGTCATTTCTTATGCTGGATGTGGGAGGCTGTGCTGATGGGGGAGGAGGAAAAACACCACAGCTCAGGAATCAGCAGCATTTCCCTGTTGATGGTGTAGGCAGAAAACAGGGGCAGCCTCTTTGCTGGGGGGGCTGAACTCAATCAAATCCTCCAAATGCAAACCTTGGCCACGGGACCCTTGTGTCATGCAAAGGGAATCTGCCTTTCCCACCAGCCCCCTGCAGAGGAATTAGTAATTCCTTATGACATCTCGTGGCAAAATGATTTTGTAAGACGTGGCGTGGAGGTGTGGAGAGAGGAAATGAGTGAGATGTTTTTAATTCCCGATAATTTGTTTGGTGTGTAGCTGTGAATTAGACACATAGGGAGTCAAAGTTAATGGATGAAGAGTGTATTAAAAAAGACAGAGTAATGTTAGCAAGAGAAGAACAGAATTGTTCTCACTAGGCAGTGCACTTTGCAGAAGAGAGGACTGTCATCTGGTTTTATTACAAAATAGAGGTTAGCCTCTTTTTTTTTTTTTTAATTTTCCTCCCCTAAATTGTACCTGTTCGTGAGATTTTTTTCACACTAAACACGTTTTTTTCCTGAAAATTGCAGTTTTGAAAGAATCTACAAATCCAAATGGTAAAGTAATTAAAATTTCCTGCAGGAGAATTCATGTTGGCTTTGCATTTCCTGCATGTTTGGGAAACAGGCACTTAGGAATTTGCTCAGCATGTCAAACAGAAGATCATTTTCAGCTTGGGTCAGGGAGGTAGGTTATGGATATCTTTAGTGTGCTGCTGCAGCCACGTCACTCCTTGCACACGTGAAAATCCTGAAAATCCCGAAGAACTTCCCCTCTGGATGACAAGGACTAAATCCTGGTTCCTGCAGGCTCTTGATAGTTCTCCTTCTCTGGGGCATAATCCAGATCCCAAAGAAAACTCTTGTTAATCTGGTCTGCATGTGAAGGAAATGCCAAAGGATGCAGGACAGCTGTGGCCCCGCTTCAGATCCTGCTGTACCCATAAGTGATTTCCATGGGGTGTCCCACGTGTGTGGAGAACTCCAAGGAAAACCTGGCATGCAGCAGCCTAAACTGGTGGAGACCTGGAGCAGTGTCAGTCTTCCTTTTGTTTTTTTTTATTATTTCAAGGAAATGCTTGTTTCAAAGAGTGAAGGCTTTAATCATTTGGCTTGTGAGGGAGTTGTCTCTTTAATCTCTTACACTTTGGTTTTGGCTCCCTTCAAAAAAAAAAATCTTTGCAGCGCTGTTGTCGTTGGTGCCTGTTTGCTCAGATCAGCCCTTCCAGAGGGGAATGAAAGCAGTGTTTCTTCATTAAAAAAAAAAAAAAAAGACAAGAAAAAAAAAAGACAGAAAAGATTATTGCAGCACCAGGTTTTTAAGGTACCAAGCCTGGCTTGTGGCCCTGAGATGAAAAGGAAATTGAATATTGTGTTTTCTAAAGGACTTCTCTATCCCTGCTGGATATAGATCTATCAGCCAAATATTGAAGTAGAGGCACCTGGTTTGCTGCTGCCTGGCTCCAGCTCACATGGAGCCTTCATCCCCCTGCTTTTGGAACCAGGGCTTTGATTTCCACAGGGAACTCACACCCACAGGAATGCTGAGCACAAGCAAAGCTCCAGTCCTGACGGAGCGGTCCAAGCTTTGGGAGAGCATCAACAGTCTGCTGGAGCACTGGAGGGGTGCCTGGGAAGGTGCTCTGAGCGTGGCCATCCCCAAACCCTGAGTCCTGGGAGTTCATTTGTTCACTTCAAAACGTTCCTTTGGCTTTGGTTGTAGCTGGAGATGGTGTAGCTCTGCCTGTTCCCCCAGCCTGTCCCTGCACAAGGCAATAATCTGTGTCCATGCTGGAGGTGTGGAGTACAAATCAAAATCCGAGTTAGTTTTAAAGCTGAAAAACACCTTCTGTTTTCAGCAGGACATCTTGTGCATCACTAAATTCCTTTTCCTCCCAATTCTTTTGTTCTCCACTTTGAAAATGCACATGAAACATGCCTGGTAATTAACAAGATGGTAGCAGGTTTGGGGGGGAAAACAAGCATGTTAATTCTTTTAAGGCAGTGTTAAAAAAAATATTTCAAATGTTTTCCCAGTGGTGGTTGGGATTTTACCTTCTAAAATTGCATGAAAAGTGAAATCCTGTTCTGTGATGATACTAAACTGTATAATGTAAGGTCACAGGGTTCAAGGAAACACGTTTTCCTAGAGGAGATAGACGTGTTTATCTAGTCAAGTGAGTCATTTTCCTAGAGAAACAAGTTTTCTAACAACTGTAGAAAATTAATTTTCAGTAGGGAATAGCGAACCTTTAATCTCGGCTTCCCTGCTCAGCATTAGGAAAACCTTCACTGGAGAGTGCCTGGTATCTGTGTGCCTCACAATGGTCACATTTCGGATGAGCACCAGGTTTCTGAGGGTTTTTCTGAACACTGCCAGCATGGAAAATCCATCCCTGATTTGGATTTAGCGGCGGGCGGTCGGGGCAGCATCTTGCTTGAGAGCAGCAAGCTTTCCTGTGTTTACAGCTCTGGGTTTTGGCAATGCATGTCTGCATTACCTGTGAGCAAGGAGCCTTGAAGGGCTTTAGAGAGGCGAGTTGTGAACTCAGCTTCATTTCTTCCCAGGTCTCTGGGAAGCTGATGCAGGTAAACTGATTTATTTGTATTTTAAATTAGAAGAGAATTGTACTGTTTCTGGGGGGTTTAGGCAAATAAGTGTGTCGTTGCAATTTTTTTTGTTTGAAAGCAACAAAAAAACTTCTGAGTAATAGTGTTTTCCTTGAAATGGATTAAAGCTGGTTGATAAGAACCAACTCTCGAAGAGTGGGATGAGTGATGGTTGTGCTGTGCTGGCAGTTGCCTGATCCAACTCCATGGAATCACAGACTGGTTTGGGTTGGAGGGGACTGTAAATATCCTCTAGTCCCCACCCTGTGCCATGGGCAGGGACCTTCCACTAGACCAGGTTGCTCCAAGCCCTGTCCAGCCTGGCCTTGGACACTTTATTGGTCACTGTTTTGCTTTGCAAAATCGCTGCTGTGCAACAGGATCAAGCTCTGAGCTGAATAATGATGGTTGACCAGAGGACCTCAGAACAGGAGAAAATGTCTGTATGATACCCCCAAAGGCAGCAGTGGTTATTGGAACCTGTCATTATCCCAGAGTTACAGATGAAAGGTAGTGTAGACTCTGTGAAGACGGAGTGAAAAGCCAAAAAAAACTGGGCTTGAGGAGCCTTCCAGTGTGTTGTGAGTGAAGTTGGTAAAATGCAAACTGGGAACCCTGGGACTGACCCACGTAGGGGCTGCTCCTGCCTTGGGCTGCAGAATCAAACCCCATTCTTTTGTTGAGCTGCATTACACACTTTCCATTCAGCTTGCTGATTCAGTGCAGCCATCCCCAGTGAAAATGGGATTCGATGTTCTCTTAAGCAAAATTCATGTATAAAGAAAGGAATTATTAAGCCAGAGATTAAATTCGGCTCACTGTGTTTCACAGGCATGCCTGGAGCTGTTGTGCTGGTTAGTACGAGCTGCTGCACACTGCCTTTGCTGCAGCCTTCCCTGTGTCCAGGTCTCCCTTTGATTTCCTGCCCGCTGGAGCAGCTGCCCTTGTCTGACTGATCCTTGCAGCCAACACAAAGGAAGGATGATTCATTCACAAAACATTCCTGAGTGAGGAGCTGGGCTGTAACTCTGCCCTGGTTTTACACTGCTTCAACTGCCCTGATGGGAAAGAGGTGGCTCCTCAGAACGTGGTGGATAGCAGCCACATCCCACCTTGGGGTGAAATTTTTCTCCCATCTTGCCCTGCTTTGGGTTCCAGGTAGGGAATTGTCACTGCAGAGTCAATAGACCAGCTGAGAGAGGCTCCTGGGACTGAGGATTTCTGCCAAGTGGACCTTGGTTTGTCCCAGACCACGAGGGGTTCTCAACACAATGAGTCCCAAGCACTCAGACCTCCCTTGCTTCAGAGGGGCACCCAATACCTTCCCCAGTAGCTGTCAGGTTTTCAGGGGGCGTTAGAAAATGAAAGATGGTTTCACCAAACTCATTCTATTCTATAATGAAAGAGTGTGCTGCATTTTCCAGTACAGATTATCCTCCCTTCCACTTGGTTTCACCAGGAATCATGGCAGACGTGCTGTTCTGTTGCCTTAGGGAGGACAGACATTTGCCATTGCTGTCCAGTGTGAGGGGACAGCTGGAAATCTGGAGGTTCCCTGCTCTGTGTTACTGAAGTTTCCTTTAAAGCTGTGTAGAATGAGCTGAGATCTGCATGGATGTTGGCTCTGCCTGTGGAGTAGAGGTGGGAAGTGAGAGAGATTTGTCGTGCAGACACCCTCTTAGCTGAACGAGCTCATTTGTACAGTTGGATTTTTGGCAGCTTCTTGTCCTTCCTGGCGCTTCCAGGGCTCCGATGTGTTTCTACACTGTCATTCATGTCAATGGGCTACAGTGTAATACTGGCATTTGTTTGCTACCTTCTACCAGAGCAGGTAATCTTTTAAAGAATAAATGGCTGTTTTGGAGGCTCCCCTTTTGCAGCTCTCCATCAGGAGGATTTACCCTGCAGAGGCTGCGAGGCGTGCACTGCCAGTGCTGACACTGATAATATTTAGAGTCATAAATTCTGGCTATTGGGCAAGCTCCTAATTGCTTCGATCTCTCTTGGTCTTACTTGAAGTTGGATAGATCATAACAAACAAGATGGTTGCATTTGCCTTAATCTCCATACTTAGGGCAAGGTTGTGTTGTGTTTTTTTTTTTTTTTTTTTTTTTTTTTTTTTTTTTTTTTTTTTTTTTTTTTTTTTTTTTTTTTTTTTTTTTTTTTTTTTTTTTGTTTTGGGTTTTTTGTTTTTTTTTTTGGTTTGGTTTGGTTTTTTTTTTTTTTTTTTTACTTCAGAGAAAGATGAAAAAATTCATTTTCCACCTGTAGTTTTAAATGAGGGGCAATACTGTGCATGTGATTGGTTTTGTTATATCCTCCCCACTTATGTGATGCTCCAAGTGGACTCAGCTCAGCAGGGCAGGCCTGTGGTGCTCTTAAAATACTTTAAAATTCCCATGTGGACTTTGCCCTGGACTGGTGTCATAAGAGATACCATCAAGGAGAAATAAATAAAGCCAATAGAAACGAAACTTCCATGATTCTTTGATTCTTCAGGTTGCATTTTTTCCAAAATAAATGGAAGCAGGTATTCCTTGCAGGTGTTGGAGTGGAAGTTATTGCATTCATTCATCAGCAAGCTGATCTCTGTTGCTGTTCATGGAAGGCAGTATCTCAAAAATACATTCTCAACGTCTGCAAAACCCCGTGCTGCTGAAAACTACCAAATTATATTCTCTCTTTCTCCTTTCTGATGAGCTGATCGATAAAGGAGGCATTTCCATAACATGGTATTTACCCTCTCTACAGTTGAAATACAATATTTACAGTTGCAAATATTCTTCACAGCTGGTAGCTGGTTTCTCTATCCTGCTTTTATGATAAGTTTACAGCACATTGCTATCGCAATCCTACATGGTTTTTTGGCTGCCTCAGAAGAAAAAAAGACAAGGCAGCTGCTTTGAGGTTCTGTGTAGTGTTTATTCATGAGGTGTGTGTTTCTTTTGGGGTAAATTCTGAAGGGAACTTTCCTGGTGCTGCTGGTGCTTCAGGCTGCCCGTGCTGAGCGTGAGCATTCGGGGTGTAAAACGTGCAGTCAGACGTCCCACTGCTCATCCTAGTTAACCTGTCTGGGGATTTCTCCAACCTCATGCATTCAAGTCATTTAGTGGGAGCCTGAACCAAGTGGAAAATGAGAAACTGGGGGGGGGAATAAAGTTGCTGGGATTTGCAGAAAGATGATGTGAGTTGGGTGTTTGACTTTGGTGAGCTCCAAGGGCCTGGGAATCTTTGAATTTCTTCTGCAGTTCTCAGTCAACTATTTTTCTCATTTCTACATATTTTTGTTACTCCTAGTTAAATCATTTATAGTGCAAGAATTATTGAAAATACATATACACACACGTATATAAAATTTACATTTTCCCAGCCCTGTCAACTTAACAACCTCATTAGCATTTTCATGTCATCTTTCCAATTAGTAAATCCTTTTTTTTTTTTTTTTTTTTTTTTTTTTTTTGTCAATATTCATCTTGCAAGCAGAAGAGAAAGCTCCCTTGGAGTAGATTTACATCATGTTGTCCTCTTTGATGAAAGCCCTGATTAGCACGAGTCGTTTGGTGCCGCTCCCCCCGCGCTGCTCCCCACACGAGCTGTCAGCTTTCATCAGGAGCAGGAAATGCATGTTTGTAAAGCATAACTGTTATTAGCAGAATTCAGACTATGGGAAGGTTGGGTGTTTTTTTTTTTTTTTCTTTTCACTCGCAGATGTGTTAGAGGAGTAGGGAAGTGTGTGGGCAAGTGTGCTTTTTGGTTTTGATCATATTTCTCCCCTGCATTTTTCAGTTGTGGCATTGTTGAATGACTTACCACAAGTTCTCCCACCTCTGTGAAAAACAAGTACAGTGTGATAATGGGTTTTTGTTGTTGTTGACTGGTACATCAGGTCCTCTGTTAGCAAACCAGTTAAATGGTGAGTCACTCCAGGGAGTAGGAGTGATTGCAGCGTGCGAAAAAAACAGCGTAGGAAATGTTGGATTAATATAAGCAGAGAAACTATCAGTAGAAATGCTGACCATTAGTGTTCCCTGAAGTAGAACAACCTGGCTTCGAGGGAGGAGAAAACAGATTAATGTTGGTATTAGCAATGAAGTCTTAGTTTTTTCTACAGACGTTTCTGTTTGGCCTTTTCAGAGGAGGTGGTGACACCATCACCGATGCTCATGGATGAGGGACAAACAGCTGGGAGGGCTGGCGGCAGAGCTGGGAACAGTGTCCTGCCCAGGGTCCATCACCTGGGCGTGGGTCTGTGTACCCTGTGAACAGCAGGAGACTTCCCAGAGGGTGATCCGGGGTAGTAACACAGGGCTCTGGGAGGTGAGCAGGAACTTGCTCCAGGAGCTCCTTGAGCACTTGTGGGACACTCCTGCCCCGCCACCTGTGTGCCAGCCCTTTCCTTGGGAGGAGGAGTGGGGTGCAACCCACCTGCCAGAGCCTCAGGAAGCATCTTTTGCTGCTTTCACATCAGCCAGCAAGTGTCCATTAAAAAAAGAAGTAGCTTTGAATGTATTTATTTGGAGTATTTGTGAAAGTTCAAGGCTCTGACTAAATTGGTTTTACTGGTTCTGTTAGCTAATAGAAAAAAGTGAGGTTATGTAATGAACATGGTCTTTTTAATAGTAATATAAATGTTTGCTAATTACCATATGGAGATGAAGGTCATATTAATTACAAAACGGTTCTTGCAACGCTACCAGGCAACCATCCTTTTAATTTTTTTTTATGGGATTAATTAGAGATAATATGCATTCAGGACTGACAGCTTTTCTTCATAATGTTTTCCAGAAAAGCATGTATGGCTCTATTTGAAACTAATTGAGTGCTGTGTGCCCTGCACATCTGTGCTGGGTGGTGGCACCGACATCTCGGCTGCACTTTGGCCAAAAAGGGCAATCAAAGCAAGCAGCCAACACAACAGCAGTGCTGGAGCACGTTTGGCCTTCTTAAGCAGGAATTTAAAATACAGATGAGAGCTTGTGCCAAGAGGCTGCTTGAGAGCGTTGGGTCTGTTCTCATTAAAGACTGTGGGTTAACTCTTGTGCCAGCAGTGTGAATTCCAAGTGCCTGGAGTGGGATGGGCAGGAGAAGCTGCTGCTGCTCAGCCTTGTCCTGTATGGGGCATCACTGGTAGGTCTGGAGTGGGACGTAGAGCTTTCCCCAGGGCTGGGTTGTTGCAATGGTGGCTCTTCCCTTCCTCTGTTTCTGTGCAGTCTCTGTGCTAGAGGCACAAATTGAGTTAAAATGTGCAAGATGCACAGTGCCCAAGTCTTGCCCCTCCTGGACATGCTCTTGAGGCACTTGGTGCGTGCACATGTGTGTGGAAATGGCCACAGACAGCCTGGGCAGCTTGGGGTGCTGGCTTACAGGGCTGTGCAAGGACAGGAGTTCAGGCACTGCTGATGGCCGTGAGGGAGCTGGTTCCTCCAGTCTGGAGTGGGACAGGATGGCTGATGCCAGTGTGGAGCTGTCTGGGCTCATGCTTTAGCTTGGAGGTGCTCTGGGCCTCCCTGGCACTGTGCTGGTGAGGTGGTGCCCAGCATCTCTTCTGCTTCTGGGGCACACGAGCACTTGTGAGGGTGCAGTGTCACACCCAGCCTGGGAGAGTGGTTTTTGCTTGTCATGAGCCACAGGTGGTAATTGCAGTCTTGCCCTTCCTTGACTGCCATGACTTCCCAAATGTCATGGAGAGTGGTTTGGCAACTCCATCAGCCAATTCCTGCAAGACTCCGGGATTTCATCAGGTCCTATAGACTTGTGCACATTCAGGTCGCTCTGGTGGCCATGAACCTGATCTTTGCTTACAGTGGGAGGGACTTTGCCCTCTCAGTCCTTACCCTGTCGTCCATCCACTCCAGAGGTGTGGGAGCTGTGAGCCTCTGAGCTGGTGTCACTGGTGCCAGTGGTACCACTGACCATGATGTGAGTTCTGAGCTGGCCTCAGTGTGCAGGCAGCCTCTGGCCCTCTCCTGACCTCAGGCAAGTGACAAACTGGAGCAGTGATGGAAGAACTGAAGATTGGTGATGAGTTTGGTGTTTGGCATCTTCTGGCACGCATGCTCACATTTTGTTTGCCTGTGTGGGTGTGCATTGGTGCCATGTTGTAGGTGAACTGATCCAATCCTCTAATAATTGCAGCTCTTGTGCCCAGGCATTCTTTGATTGCTACAAAATGATCGCTAATGGTCTGGGTTTGTATTAATCAGCGTGGGAATAAAAGGATGCCAAATCTGAAGCTGACAGGCTCTGTTCAGTCCCGTCCCCACACTGTGCACACAGTCGTGGCTCTCCCCCGTGCGTGGCTGTGTTGCTTGGACCAGTCATGTCATGGCTGAGCAGCTCCTTTGCCCTCCTCCTGCCCACACTTTGGAAGATCATGCTGAAGATAAAAGTCAAGGGGGAAAAAATAAGCCCTTGCCCGTGTTTCAGCCTGTGCCAGGATTTAGTTTTTAGTCCCAAACTCTTTGCTGTTCAGTTTTAGATGTTTAATGTGTCAGTCAAGTTGAACGTTGTGATGACAGCAATCAGATTCACTCGAGTTCTTTTGTGCTGGCACAGTGCTCCCGTTCAGATACGTGTCAGCAGAGGGGATTTAAAAATACGGATATGCCACGCTGAGCTGAGCTCAGAAGGATTGTGTGCACAGAGATGGTCAGTATCTTAAAACAATTACCGTTCCAACAGGCTGGAAAGGAGGAAGGAATACTAATGTCTGTTCTGATGATGTGTGTCTGAAGCCATGAAGGGGTTTAGACTCAGATGCCTGAAGGTATTTAGAAGTCTAAGCCTAGCTTAGGTGGCCAGGTCATTACCTGCAGAAATCTCTAGAGACTCTGGAGAGCACAGTGAAGGTCACAGGATAAGGACTAGCAACAAGCCATGCTACAAGCTGAACCCAAAAGACTTAGTCATAAGTGCCTTAATTGTTGTGGTGTTTTTCACCTTTAGCTTTACTAACATGGAGGTGCTGCCTTTATTTTCAGAGCTCATTGTTTTTCTAATGGTTTATGTAATGAATTTAAACATGTTGGGCATGAACAGGATTTTCTTTGTTACCCATCAGAGGTCTCCTAGATGTTAAGGGTCCAGCCCTCTGAAAATCACCATTATCACAAAATTATCAGTAGTCTCTCTGATGGTTCAGAGGCATGTGTGGAGCTTAATGTTTAAATGTGGCAGCGGGTTTTTTTTTCAAGTAAAGGAAATCATGGAAGTCTGTGAACATTTTAATGTTATATGCTTGTCTTTAACTTATACCTAAGATCTGTCTTATGTAAGTGTCTTTAAGACACTCTTCAGGTCTTATTTTAAAGGAATCATTTTCTTGATTAGAGAATTACTCTCTTAGTGATTTTTGTTAATATAATGCATTATTGCTGATGAACCTGAAGGTGACCTTCACAAGGAGGAAACCCTGAGAGGTCTGTACTGATGCTGTCCTGAGTAGCTGGGTCATCACACAGCTCTACAGGTAACACATAGTTCTTTGGGGACACTGTAGAGACTTTGGGGGAAAAGACACACATTGACATCACACCAGTTCTGTGCTGGACTGGCACTGAGAGTGTCAGGCTGATGCTCAAAGCTGGAGGAGGTCACAGGCTGTTTCTGATTTGTTTGGGACTTGTCTAAATAGTGAAGCTCTTGCCATACAAACGAGGGAGTGACATTAAGATACCGGATTCTCCTCTGTTTCCTCTTGGTTTGGACTGTCACCCATTTGAGTTTTTACATCTTAGCTCCTCATGCTTTCTGGTCCACTGCAGTGTTCAGGGACACGTTCCACATGAAGTGGCTGTGTGAGGAGGTGGTTGGCAGCCACCCTTGTCCCCAGGCTGTTGAGTTCTTGGGTGATCAAACCCTCTGGACACTGGTTTTAAGTTCAATGCTTGGTCTCTGTCACCTGCAAAGTGAAAGATGTTTGTGGCATCCCAGAACCAGGAGCCCAGGGTGTTTGCTCGCCCCACTCAGGGCTGGACTTTGGGCCTGGGGAACCTTGTGTCCCCCAGAGATAATGTGGCTGCATGGAGGGTCGGGGTGGTTGTCCTAAAATGATGACAGTGACAGTCAGATGTGCTGCTGTCTGCTGGCTCAGGAGTGGTGCAGGGATAAGGTCCTTTGTGCCAAGTTCCCAGGGGCCTCCCAGGAGCTCCCTGGACAGCAGAGGAGGATGGGTGCTGACAAATTCAGCTGTGAAGGGTGAAACAGTTCATCCCAGCTTCAGGGTGTTTGTTTTTCATCTTTTAGCTGGGTTCAGAATACGCCTTTAGTATCATTCCAGTGACATGAAATGAACGGTGTACTGGCCTGGGGACTAAAAAGCACTCCAGCTTAAAAAAATTAATTCCTCTGTACTTTAATCAGGTAGAAAACAAGAGGATTGTTAAGCCTGTGTTTTCTTTGTGGCAAAGACAACTTAATGGAAGTCTGGAGTGTGCAATTGAGCTAACAGAGTTTTAGAAAGCCAACAGAAGTAGGGAGCTGGTAGCAGAACGACGTGTGTCTGACAGCTGAGTACAGAGGATGTGGTGACAGGGGTGTGCAGTGAAGTCTGGAGATACCGGCAAAGGGAGTCTGGCAGCAAGAAACAGGCTGGTGAGAACAAAGCAGTGCCTGCCGTGGGAATGATTGCTCGTCCCTTTTGATCACAGAGAGGAGGGTGCTCGGTGAGCAGCGTTCAGGCAGAGGGAGGGGAGCCAGGGCTGCAGCGGGGTTTGGGGGCACTGCTGCCCGGCCCCTGCACCCCAGCCTCTGCCCAGGGCTGGGCTCAGCAGCAGCACCTCTGGGCAGGGAGGGAAGGGGGCTTTTCTCCTGCACCTCAGCACAGAAACCCTTTAGCTTGCACACTTCTTGAAGGCACTGCTCAGTCCCCCCGGCCTGGCTGTCGGCAGGGCTTGGCTGTGCCTGTGAGACCCCAAGGGAAGGGCTGAAATACAGCGTGTGGAATCTGCTCAGCCTCTGCCCTGGCTTTGGTTTCCTTCCAGCCCTGTGGGTGGCCAGGAGGAGATGGAAGGAGATGGAAGCTCTCCAGTGGCACACTGCAGTAGGTTTTGACCCTGGGAAGGACAGAACAGGAATTGTAATGGGCCACATTTGCTTTCTGGTGGGCTTTGAGTGGGAGGCATTAATGTGACGTTGGTTTAAGAGACTCCAGCAGTGCCACGGGCCCTGTTTGCTCATCTCCTCATGCAGTTGCTCTATCACGTCTCACCAGCAGTGCCCAATTATTCATCGTGAGCACACAGCTCTGACCAGGACACAGCCTGCTCAGCAAAGCTGGGATGACAAACCAGGTCTTCAGTGTGGGAAAGGCAGCAGTGCCCGGTGCTGAGATAGCCCTGCCTGTTCATTTGACAGGCAGAAGCTGGAAACAGGAAGAAAATTTTACCAGTCGTTTCGTGTTGAGCTTTTCCAGCCTGCAGCATGCTGTAAAGCTTTATTAACAGTGTGGTTTTAACTTTTTTTATTATTATTTTATTATTTTTTAGACTGCTTGTGTGGGCCAGCCCTGGCCACACAATGGTGGATCGGGTGGCATGCTGGCCTGTGTGTGCAGCAGCTCTGCTCCCTGTATGTGCAGTCTGGATCCTTGCTCTGTATCAACCACACCAGAGCCTTTTAATCAGCTTCCTTTCATTCAAGTGTACAAATTCTGCTCTCATTACACGTACCAGCTCTCAAATTTACAGGCAGGAACTTCTTGGATAGAGTAACATTCCTTGGCCACCCTAGAATGCAAATTTAAAATTTAATATCTTGCGGCAGGTCTGTTCGCTTTTATGCAAATTCTAATGTAAGATTATGTTTTATAGTTGTAAATGAGAAATTAAAGTAAGTTATGCAGGGGAAGGGTAAGTGAAAAATGGTAGTCTTGGATTTATATTTTTTTAAACGAGGTAATCCTAGTCGTTTGAGTAATACAGAGATGTACATCCTCTTAAAAGGAGAAGACTTGAACAGCAAACATGGTTTAAATGGGTACTTAACTCCCGAAGCTGTTAATGAAGAAGTGGTTGCTACAAGACTGTCTCCTTCAGACTCCTGACTTCTCTGGATGCATTTTGAGGCAAACAATAGGTTAATTGTTCTGGTGTAGGCAAAAGAAATAAAATCCAGACATGGCTCACTTCTGTTCTTCTGTTACCCCCACAGCTGTGGGGACCTGCCTGCAGGAGGGAGCTGGGCTGGTGCAGCAGGGCTGGGCTGTAACTCCTGCCTGGAGCCCGTGGTTCTGGGGGACAGCAGCTCCTGACACAGCTCTCTGCCCTCAATTTCTGTGAGGCAGATGTGAAAGCTCTGTGACACACGGTGATAGCCCTCACATGGCAGCCTGACTTGTCCCCTTCCAGCCGTGCGTGGCCACCGCCGGCTGCGTGTGGCACCTGGGCTGGTGAGCATCTCCTGCCATGCCGTGGTGTCACATGCAGGAAAGTCAGGAAAGGGAAATGCAGAATCTGACTGAAATTATTTTTCTTCTGGAGTGCTGCTCACACTTGTTCTAGAAGCAGCCAGAGCATTAGGAGAAGTCAGATTCCCTGGGTATTCACACCACACAGGCTGTACTTGTGGATTGGTGTTCAAGAGTGGCCCTTAGTGGCCTAAAATTTGCCAGGAGATAGATGAGAGAAGAAGGGGATAACTCAGTAATAGAGAATCCTTTTGTGTATAACCAAAGAGTTTCTGAACACGCTCAGTATTTAGATTTGCTCTTTAGAAATCAGTATCTCTTAAATCACTGAAGGGAGTGACGGGCTCTAGTGCTATAATATCTATACCCAGCATATTTTAAAAAGACTAAAATCAAAAGTATTTCACAATGATGTTAATTGCATATGGATAAGATTTTGTAAAGCAATTTGGGTTCTGTCTCCCTCACTGACTTTCAGCGGTGCCTAAGCTGTCGTGCTTCAAAGGAGCTTTTGAAAATGGAGTTTCCAGGGTTGAGCCCTGTGTGTGCTTTTGAAATCACTCTGTAACTCTGAAATACTTGTGTTTTTCTAGATTGCCTGTTGACAGGGTGTCTTTTCCCTTCCCATAGTGTCTCCACAGGAAATAATGTGATGGAAGCCTTGGAGCTTGGGTGTGGGACTGTGCCTGGTCCCAGATGGAGCAGGCACGGCCTTGGCTCGCCCCCGTGGCCATGGCAGCCCCAACACACACTGCAGGGCTCACAGAAATGCCTTCCTAGCCCTCAGTGCAGAGAGCTGAAGAAAAACACTGCTATTATGGGCTGTTCATTTCTTTGCAGATCTGCAATGGCTGACATCTGTTTGCTTTTCTTTGTGGTTTTGGAAAAGAAGAGAGGATTTGGATCCAAAATAGCTATAAGATGGCTTGACATGGAGTAGCATGAATAGGCTTGTTTTGTCTCCTCCTGTTATGAATCACTTTCCATATTAATTTCAGACTTTGAGTCGATGTGTATCTGGCCCTGCCGAGCTGCACACCACTTCAGCTCATCCTGTTGTTTGAAAAAGACATACCTGGTGTTGATTTGCTTCGTATCAGAAACCAGGGTCCCTTGTGGAGGCTTGGAGAGATGGGCTGGGGATGAACCCGCGCTGCCAGGGGGAGGTTCAGCCTGTTCAAAGGCTCTCCCTGAGCTGGGGAATTTCAGGTGTGCTCCCAGCCCTGCAGTCAGAATTTCAGACAGACTCTTGAGCTGTTTCTTCACCCCTGGCTTTGCTTTCCATCACGACTCTGCAGGCAGCCCGTGGGGTCACCACGTGCCCAGGGAGTGTTCACTGCTGTGGTGGGGCAGTCCCATGGCCCAGCCTGAAAGGTGCACACAGAGCCTGCTGAGGTCTCCTGTTGGCTGCAGTTCCTTGCAGAACCATCAGTTAGAGCTCTTTTTTTCCCCTCCTTTTTTTTTGCATTTAATACCAGTCAACTTGCAGTAAAGGTCCTTCCCGACTCTTTTGCCAGATGTCATGGATTACTGCCTCTGAACAGCTTTCCCATGAAAAGCATAAATAAATAGAAGTCTTCAAGCTCCTGGCGGGAAGTCAAGACCCCCTCCTCTGTTTTGCTGAGATTCTTTTTCCCCGTCTATTTCTCAGACAGATTAATGTCTTGTCTTTAAGGGCCTATTTTGGTCAAACATCAAACCCACCCATCCTTGTGTGTGTGTACCTGGAGGAGAACGTGGCCATTTCAGGGATGAAGAGGGCAGCCATGGGGTGGGAGGCTGAGCACCTGCCCACGGGGAGCAGCAGCTCTGGGTTTGTCTTCAGACATTCATTCTGCCTTTTGTGTTGGTCTGGAGATCAGATGGAAGTGGGAGAGGCCCTGTTTATGTACGAGCTGTGTTATATTGTTGCTCCACAGGTGATCTGTGCCATGAGTCCCTGTTGTGTGTACAAGGGGCTGAAGGTGGAGTGCAGCAAGTGGAGGGGAGGAAAACCTGTGGATCTTTCTAGTGTAAATGATAATGCATTGCTACTCCTCATTCTGTGCTCCTGCAGGGGTTTGACCACGCTGAGCTTGTGCTGAGCAGTGATGGGGTTCTTCCTCCCTGCTGGCTGAGGGGTAACTGAAGGTAATCCATGGGATCAGCTCTTTGACTTACTGTGTTTCTAGCCCTGTAATGAAAAACCCAGGAGCTGGGCCCCACATAAAGGTGTGATACCACTTCGATGACTATCAAGGAAGGAAGGAACGAAGGAGAGGGTTTTAAATCTGTCACTGGGTCCCATTTTCAAGTCCTTCTCTGATATTTAGAATTTCTTTGTATTGGAAGCTGAGAGTCCCAAACCACGTGGCTCCTGGAAAGGTAGTTTAGAAAAGAGCAGCCGGAGTAAAGAAAAAGCTCCTTGTGGGAACCTTTGCAATGAAGTCACCGGCACTACCAGCAGGGCACTAAATGAGTGTGCTGATTAAAGCTGGGAGGAGCCGTTTGTATTCCCTCACATTTCCCTGGGAGTGTAGCATCTCATCCGAGCACAGGCTCCTGCAGCCAGCTGCAGTTGCTGTCCTTGTAGCATCTTCACGAAGGGAATATCAGGCTGCCTTTCCAGGGCAAACTGCAAACCAGTGAGCTTTGCTGGCAACACCGGTCACCAGCCGAGAGACCAATAAATTGGAGCACTGGGATGTGTGTAGAAATAGGAATGTTACATGTCCTGGTTTGCTGTACACCAGCACTCAGCTGAACACTGTCTGTGCCCACTGTTTTGTTCTCAGCTGCCATCCTTGTGGTGCTGCTGTGCTGGCTCTCCCTTCTCCCAAGTCTTTTGTGATTTGTGAATGATTAAGATGGAGTCAGACAGAAAGCAGAGTTGGCACAGCCAGGCTGTTACCCTATTAGAAGGTCCAGATGTACTGAATAAGGGTTCCTTGTGGCTTCTGATGAGGAAGAAACAAAACAGTGCTCTAGTTAGGTTTAAGGGATTTGGTAAGCACACATGTGTCATGGTCTAACTGCTTTTGATGGGTACCAGATGGCAAACAGAAAGGGGAGGATGGAGGTGGGGGAGGCAGAAGGATGGAGAGGTCCTTTGTGAGCCTCTGTGGGGAAATGTCATGTGCAGAAGGTGCTTATTTACACATGTATATAGGTGCTTGGAGAGAGTTAAATATGTATATATGTATAAAATCATTTTTCTGCCTACTGGGTCACCGAGACACAAGCCTGTTGCTTCCCGTGGCCTCTCAGAAATGCTGGATCTCATTGTGATGTGTCTCACATCTCTGCGTGGGTTTGCAGCCACCTTCATTTCCCGAGGAGGGTGAGACTCTGCAGCTGCAGCCCTGGGAGCTGGGAGGTTTGGAAGGGCTGCTGG
The DNA here is from genome assembly GCA_013397395.1 of Sinosuthora webbiana. Taxonomy (NCBI): domain Eukaryota; kingdom Metazoa; phylum Chordata; class Aves; order Passeriformes; family Sylviidae; genus Sinosuthora; species Sinosuthora webbiana. The sequence goes on along the minus strand of VXBN01001086.1, from coordinate 102,122 downwards.
CCTGGCTGACAGATCTCTCCTGTCTCCACTTGAGTTATATCCAGTGCTGAATCTCAGCGTCAGAGGGAATAAGCTGTCACACAGACACGGAGGGCAGGGATGCTGCAGGGCTGGCTTTGGGAGAAACAGACATTGGGTCAGCTCTTACCACTTGTAATTGGTTTCTAAGTCACTGAATCCTTGGGCTGATAAGATTTTCTCTTTAAAAAAATTACATTTGTATATAATGACTTGGGGAAGAGAAGACAGCCCAGTGATTTATTTGTGTGCAGTGGTTTAAACACTGTGAGTTTTCTCAAGTCATTCAGTCCTAAAAAAAGCCAAACACTGGAAGGAGTTGAAAGGATTATGTAGGGCAAAAGTGCTGGAGGAGATCTTCATTGACATGTCACCCTTTTCCAGTTTGCAACCTATAGAGCACTGCATCTGTAATCAGGAGATTCTGTCGCTTAGATAATCTGGAAAACAGTGAGATATTAGGATTAAAAGTCCAGGCTAAATGCCTCATTAGTGTAACCAGCACTGCAGTTTGGCTTCCAGGGAAAGGTGTGGATTTATATACCAGCTCCACGTCTGACGTGGTGTGTTTTCCACTCTTGTGCTGTAATTCAGTACAGCTTGTACAATAATGTAGATGAAGTGCTGGCAGGGAAATGGAGTAGATAAATCTTTCATGAGCGAGGCCAGTGTCCCTGAGCTGTGCTCAGCCCTCTGGGGAGCTGCACAGGAGCCGGGCTGGCTCTGGCAGTGCTCTGGTGTCTGCCGCGGGGTGAGAGGTGGCATCACCTGGATGTTGTCCCTGAAGTCCCCATTGCTGGGGTAGCCACTGCTGCATCTGGAGCTGTCCCATGCATATGGGACAAACACATCCCATGTACACCTCTTGCACTGACAGAATGGGTGCCAGCAAAGCCCAGAGCATTTTCCTTTTTCCTGCAGGAGCAGCGAGGGTGTTAAAAGCAGAGCTGGAGAAATGTTTTGCCAAAACCTATTTGATTAAAAATAAAACCAAGTATTTGATATAATTTAAATGTTTAGAAAAATGTGTCGATTCCCATATAATTTCCATGGAGAAACATTTTGGAAATGAAAAATATGTAGATGTAGAAAATGTCAGAATTTAGCTGGGGAATTTTGCAGGGTGGTTTTATATGTGTGCCTTTCTCCCATGTTATTTTTGCATTTCCTAGTCTATTGAGTGATCATATTATTGAGCTGGCATAATGTGGTGTGATTTGATACACAGCTAATGCATTTATTTACATTTCTAAAATGTGTGTATTTAGGTACACGTGATTATTTGTTGAATCAATAAGGGCAGCTGCTATTTAGCATGGTCTGAGTCCCCTGCTTTCCTGTGTCAAAGTGTTTCATTACCAAATACTAAAATGTGATAATTTTGATATGTCTGAAGTTGAGCTGAAGCATGGTTTGAATCACTGAATAGTGAGGGTTAGAAAGGTCCTTGACCCAGCTGGAAGTTGGGCTGCAGGTCCTTTGGTCCAACCCCTCTCCTCAAAGAAGGCCAAGCTCAAGTTTAGGTTGGCTTTGCTCAGGGTCATACCCCTCTGAGTGTTGAACACATCCTTGGCCTCCCAGTGCTGGATCACTGTCATGGTGACAATTGTTTTCTGACACTGCAGTGTCTCATGTTGCAATGTGCTTGTCCTTGTGCTGTGCCTCCCCGTCTGTGCACACCCTGCCTTACGGGGTCCCCTGGGACTCTCCTCTTGAACAACCCCTCTCCTTGAGACAGCTCCTCCATCGTGTGCCAGCCCCAGGGAATGCTGGAATGTCCATCTCCCACTGATCTGGGTGCTGATAACATGAAGATGCATCAGCACAAGCTTCAGCCTGGGTGGCTGCTCACACCCACCACCGTGTGCCCTCGCTGGGCTCTCAGCTCCATCTCCACAGCCCCTGTACCTTCTGCTGCCAGGGCTGGCTGATTAAAGCCTCTTCAGATATGGTAATTGTCCCTGTCGTCACGTTTCCAGAGCCTCATCCAGCCATGGCCTCTTTGCCAGTGTGGGGGATGCTCTCCCCGCAATGCAAATCACGGATATTTTTATCTAGACAAAAAAGTGTTTCAATTAGTAATAAACAACAGCTGTCGTGGAGGAATTAAAAATAATAGTTGCTCAACTCATATGGTGCTGTGCCTCGTGCAGAGAGTAAGTGGGCAAAAAGAGAACATTCCTAACAAAATCCTAAGAACTTCTGTTTTATGACACTTACATAAACTGAAACTCAGCACTTGCCTTGGGGGTGTTCTGTGCTGGAGGAGTCCTGGGAGATGTGTAACCTACAGCCACCAGTGGCACCCTACAAGTGGTGCTCTTACCTGTTCTGAGGCATTCCCAGTGTGAGGATTTGCAGGCTCTGCCTGTATTTGGCTGGGTGGGGATCCCCAGGCAGCCCAGGAGTCTCTCAGTGAGGACCATTCTGGTCTGCACACATTGTCACTGGTGGCCTGTCTCTGTCACAGCCTCCCTGCCCTGGTGTGGCAGGTGTGTCCCCAGGAGCGTGCCAGGGGACACGCACAGAGGGCACCAGAGGCTGTGGGGCAGCTCCTCAGTGCCTGGCCTGCAGGGCTGACGTGCATCTTCCCCTCTCTGCGCCACCAGATGCAAGGATGTGAGCAGATCTAACATGGGCAGCTGGAACCAGGAAACAAAGGACACTGGTGTGCCTGAGCCTTGGGAATACTTGGCTCATCCTGCCATCAGCAGGCTAAATATTTGTAATTTCTGTCATAAAAAATTCACCAGCTGCAGAAGTCAATAGAGGGGAAGTAGTAAACATGACATGACATTGCTTTTCTAGCATTGCTGAGAACAAGAAATCTCTTCTTTCAAACAAAAGCCAGACGTTGCTGCCTGGATGGAACTTGAATACTTTCAGGATCTTGTCAGAAAAATGTCTGCCCCAATTCAGTCATTTAGAAGAAGATCCCAGGTCTCTTTAGAGTAATAAGGCTTGAATGTAATCTCGAGCACAGTGATTTAAAGTGCAAGGAATGTTTCTTTACCCTGCCTATTTATAGGGCAATGCATTTTTAATATTGAATGATCCAAAAGTCAGTTCAGGAAGGATATACAATCAAAGGAAGGAAATAGGTCATAATTTCTCACGAGGGACTGCATGAAACCTTCAGTCATCTCAAATTCCTCATCCAGTCCATTTCCCTGAATATTAGATGGTGCCAAAAAGGGGACTTATTTGGGGGTTTTTGTCCCAGTGATTTGGCATGGCAGCAGCAGCATATGTTGAACATCTCAGCTGGGGTCTTTGGGGCCACAAAGGTAAAACTCTGCCCCATGGTGAGAACAGATGGGCTGGTTTATCTTTCCTTGTGGGAATAAGACACGTGCCATCACTGTAGAGGAGGAGCAGCAGCCACCCCCTGTGTTACTGGAAACTTCTCTGGCTCTGTCGCTGAGGTCCCAAAGCCCTTACAGCTTCAATGAGAAATGAAATTATCTCTCTTATTTATATCCAGTAATAATTGCTTCTTCTAATTGCCCTAGTTTGTGAGTTTCTTCCCAGCAGGTTAGGCTGAAATTTCAATTTCAGTTTGATTTGCATAATCACTTGAGCCTCTTTCCCTTCCTCCCTTCTGTCACTTGACATCAGGACTTGCTTGTCCTCCCCTGGGACCAGAAGCAGTCCTACAGGTGTGTGTCACGGGAGGAGTGGGTTAAACTCAGTCTCCTCTCAGTCTGTCTGTCAGTGCCCCCTCCGAAGTTGTATTTATGGCATTCCTTGGCAGCTGATGATGGCTGGGGCGAAGATGTGGGTGATCAGATGTCACATTGTGGGTGAGGTGGGGAGGTCAGGGGTGCTGTCGTTCTTCTTTCTGTATTTTCTTTTCCTTTCCTAGAGCAGTGCACTGCAGGCCCAGCACACAGACCTCAGTGCACCATGACCTGCAGGCACTGCTGGCTCAGGCACAGGCTGTGCTCGCCTCCACGGCCCAGCTGCAGGGATTCAGCCAGCACAGGGGCAGGACACAGCTCTTCAGGCACCATTCTGCCTTTGTAGATGCCAAAGTAACTTCTGAAGCAGCTTCCCAGGGCTGGAGAAGGAGAGGTTCTGGCCCAGGGCTGTGGGGGCATTCTCCCAGCTGCAGCTCCTCTGACAACGACTTCTTGGGTTGGGCAGGGAAATGAGAGCAGTGTGTGCAGCCAGGACCTGCCCCTGATGTGCCTGTCACCACTTCATGGCACACAAAATAGGGATGATGGCTCTGGCCTGAGGTACCCTGTGTCCCCTGACACTCCCTCCTCCTGCCAGGGGCATCTCAGAACACCTGGTGCTCCGAGGATGGCTTGGAGGGAGCAGCTCCAGCTGGCTTGGGGGCTCAGGGTGGTCTGGGGGCTCAGGGTGGCCCAGGGGCTCAGGGTGACCCTGGGGGCTCAGGGTGGCCCAGGGGCTCAGGGTGGGCCATGGGCTCAGGGTGGGCCATGGGCTCAGGGTTGCCTGGGGGCTCAGGGTGGTCTGGGGGCTTGCAGACACCCCTGTGTGTGTGTGACAGCATTTCCCCACTGGTGGCTCAGCCCTGCCCGTGGGAACAGGTTTGGTTTGCAGTGACTCCCTGATGCTCACAAAGGAAATTTGGGCCAGAAGGCACGAAGCTGCCTTGAAGACAAAAGCCCTCCCCGCTTACAGATCACACGTTGTCATCTAACAGATTTCTGTGGGTAAAGAGCCCATTTTTCTCACTTCTGTCCCAGTCTTCCAAGGTGTGAAGAGCCCTTAGTCAAGCTGGAGGGAGAGAGAAAGGTTTCTGGTGAAGGGACTTGGTTGATCTGGGGTTTGTTTTCAAACCACATCACAGATTTTCTTTTTGCCTGTGATTCTCAGTTCACAGGTTGTGATCTGTAGAAATTTTTGGAAGGAGCTGGTATTTTCCCTAATTACAGCAAATGGGTGCTGGTCATCAAAGCCATTTGAATTCCTGGGGGTGTTTTGCAAAGAAGGGTGAGGAGGGGTGTTTGTGTTGCCCCAGAGCCTGAAGAGATTCCAGGTGGGTGTTGTCCCTGTGGATATTACATCCCACTGAGTGGAGGGGGAAGGAGATCTCTGTGAGTAACCACTGCCTGTGTGTGCTGTGTCTGATGGACTTGGGGAAAGTGGGAATGAGGAACCTCTGTCAGGAGGAGTGTTTTGTTACTAACTCAGCATCTGAGCACTCAAGCACCCATTTTTTTAATGGATTTGGGTTTATTACTCATTGCTTTTTTTAGTCCTTCCTCTAACCCTAAAGGTCCTAGATGTAGTTCTGCATTCTAGCATTAAGAAAGCAAAAGGACTCTTAGATTTAAAAATAAACTCTGCAGGGAAGAGGCTACATATGTATTTTGCTTTTCAGTTTCTGGTATGTTTTATTTATGTATGTAAATGAAGAAAGGTACCTGTGTGTGGCTGTTCAGTGTCTCAAATGTATGCAGCTCTTCTGCTGGGTGAACGAGACAGAGACACCCTCTTACAGAGACCAACTTATAAAAAATCCAAACACTGTTTTAAAATTAAAATACCCAGGTAAACTTTTTGTTGTTGAGGTGACTCTTGGGCCTGGATTTTATCTCTAGCAAAACTTCCTTTACTCTTGAGAGGGGGCACCATGTCCTGCCCGTGCTGTGGCCCATAGTGATGCAGTGGTGGGATTATTTTATGGAGGAATTATAAATGTCCTGTTAGGGCAGCAGCAATGAGCTGTGAAACCTGTTACTGACTGAGCAGGAAGGAATCCTTGCTGAGGCACGTGCTCCCATAACCCTGCATATAAAGGCAGCAGAATCCCCACCCAGGGCACCGAGGAGCAGGATAAAGCTCAGGCTGACGTACCCCCTGAGTATCTGCCAGGATTAGATTTGACAGCCCTTTCCCACCACTGGCTGTAATTAGAGCTCTGATGAGTGTTTGCCAGTGGCACTGGTATGGGCAGCTGGCCATTGCCTGTTGCAGTTTGGATATGGTGAGGAGATGGTAAGAGAACAAATAAAAATAATCAGTTAAGCTGCAAGAATTGTCTCTGAGCCAGGCCTTGCTGCTCTTGGAGCCTGGCAGTATTTTGTCATAAGTGATGACTGGATTTGGGCTCCCTCATTTCCTGCAACATCAGATTAGTTCCAAAGGGAACAAATTATTTTGAGGAAGCAGAGTTGTGATGCTCGTTGGGAAGCCCAGGATGTGTCTGGCACTGCCCTCTTGGGGGAAGGGGGACAGTTCAGCTCAGGTGGGTGTGGAGGAGAGGCAGCACATGAGGTATAGAAATGTGTGGGCTCTGTCTTGGTTAGGAAACCAAGGAAATGGTGGCGAGTACCAGTTCTGACAGTGAAAAACATGGAAATGCTGCTTTGCAACATCTGCAGCTCTGTGTCCCATCTCCCTCCCCTCCTTCCAGCATCCACACCTCCAGATCCTTCTCTGGTGTGAGCAGGAGCCTTGGATGGCTGCTCTGAGCTTTAGGAGCAGTAGGAGCCTGTGGTGTCTGACTTGGTGGCAAACCTGCTCCAAGAGCTGCACTGATGTCCCTTGATGTCCCTGGTGTAGTAACAGGGAATTAAATACAGTCGTGCTCCTTTCAAATTCCATTTGAAATACAAATAGGTAAACCCTTACATTAAATGCAAAAGAGCCAGCGGAGAAAGGAAGTTCAGTGAACGTTTTTTTCATTTTAAATCTTCGGAGAAATCCTGCAAAGGGCCCTGAGTAAATCAAGGCCAAGAAACAAGAGGGGGGCTCTGGTTGCCTTTTGATTCAGAAGCCCTCAGGGATGTCTAATCCTGGGGTGGGAACCTGTGTCTTGGGCTTCTCGGGCAAGGGAAGGAAAGGGCACAGCTGAACTTGCCTGACACCACTGGTCACCTCCTGAGTCCCCTCAGGAAACTTGTTTGAATCTTCCTGTCCTTCTGGAGCACAGTGAAATGGTGTCTGCTGGGGTATTGTGGCTTCACATCTGCCCCGTGGCCTCCCAGGGAGAGGGAGTTGCTGTGCTCCTCTGAACAGGCCTTTGACACCTCCCAGCAGCACAGGACCACGCTTATCTGCACCTGGAATTATTGATATGGCATTGGCCTGTTTGTCTAACAGCTGACCCCAGATCCATTCGTGCAGAGCAGAAGAATCCTGTTGACCCTGTTGGACTGAGAGCAGCCCCTGTGCCCTGTCCTCCCTCAGCAGGTGCTGATGGCTGCAAATGGCCTTGGCCACAGAAGCTGCTCACACTCTGGGATCTCCTGCCAGGCTGGATTTACCTGCTGGGTGCTGAGGGACCCTGGGGTGCAGTGCTGGCCTGCCCATGGCTCTGGCCCTCACAGGACAGCCCAGGGTGAAGTTCTCAGCTGCAGGAATTCCTGTGGAGAGAAGGGAACAGGAGAGGGGTTAGGATTTAGCACAGATTTGCTACAGGCTGGGTTTACACCTGGATCTGGGAAAGATTTAGCAATATTTGGTGTGTGCTTTGCTTCGCAGAGTGGCACGTAGGTAGCAGTTTTAGTCCTGAATTCCTCTGCTAGCAGGAAAGGCTGAGAGATTTGGGATTGTTCAGCCTGGAGAAGAGAAGCTTCAGGGTGACCTAATTCTTGCCTTCCAGTGCCTTAAGGGAGCCTGCAAGAAAGATGGAGAGAGACAGTTTACAAGGGCCTCAAGTGACAGGATGAGTGGGAATGGCTTCCCACTGCCAGAGGACAGGGGTAGGTGGGATATTGGGAGGAAATCCTTCCCTGGGAGGGGAATGAGGTCCTGGCACAGGGTGCCCAGAGAAGCTGTGGCTGCCCCTGGATCCCTGGAAGTGCCCAAGGCCAGGTTGGCCAGGGCTTGGAGCAGCCTGGGATAGAGGAAGGTGTCCCTGCCCATGGCAGGGGGTGAACAGCGTGGGCTTTATGGTCACTCCCAACCCAAGCCATTCTGTGATTCTATGATTGACTGATTCCCTGTCTGCAGCGTGCCCACAGATTCCACTTCAGCATCCAGCAAAACTGATTCCTATCAGAGCACCTGCCTCCTGGTTTGTTAAGGGGAAAAAAGAAATGTTCACCTGGGAGAGAAGAGCGTTAGTGTCAGGTGAGCGTGGCTGCTGGCATGAGGCAGGGAAGGGTTAGGCTGGGCTGGCTGTGCACAGCCCTCCCTCCCTTAAAATGAGCCCCAGGTGTGGCCAGGCAGGCCAGCACACAGAGCTCTGAGCAGCCCAGACCATGATAACCATGACACCGTCACAGGAGCTCGTGTTCCCTCAAAGCTCTCTGCAGCAGTAGCAGGGGGAACCAGTGGGCTTGGCTCTTTGTTTGGCATCCAGGCACACTGGTGGGGGTATTGCTGTGGTGTGCAGTGCAGAGCTGAGCCCCAAATACGCCTCTCAGATGGGGTGGGGGAAGAGTCTAAAGGGTGATTTAGCAAAACAGCAAAAACCTTGTGAGAGCTGCTGGTAACAGTTTGGGATTTGGCTTCAACTGAGCCATGTGGAAGAATAAAGCTCTTGGAGTAGAGTCTTGGGGTGGTGGTTTAAGAAGTGTCTCTTTGTTTTGAGCTGTCCAGTTTGAGCACTGGTGGCTGGGCTCAAATCTCACAGAGTCCAGCTCAAAATTTCCCAAGAACTGAGGCTTTTTAGAGGCAATTCAAGTGGAGCTCCCCTCCTCCCACCATGATTTTGGAAGATCACGGCAGACTCAATTAAAATGTAATTTAGTTTTTTCCTCATCTGAGATCTGGTGCTGTTTATTCATGTTGTTGGTGTTATTCCCATAAATAGCCTCATGGCATTCCCTGAATTCTAAATATCTGAATTCACTCTGAGACCAACTTGTTTGAAGGCCTGGGTGGCTGCAGGAGAGTCTAGCAGCTCCTAGTGAGCTTTCTGAACGTGATCCTTCAACTCTGGCTGTTGCTGGACTCACGGATTTTTGCTGGAGTGGGTTGTGAGAGAAAGGCGTGTTTGGGTTGCAACATGTGAGAAAATTAATTTGTGTGTTCAGTGAACATTTGAAAACGAGATGTCAGGGCAATGGATATTGCTGATTATTGGAATTAGGGGAGGAAACATGCAACCCCCAGATCCATCTGACTAATTCCTGGCTCTTTTTCCCCAGGAAGCATCCTACAAATCAGACCTAGAGGAGTAAATAAAACTACTGGTGTATTTCTGGTAACTGACCCAACCTGTCTGCTTTGGTCTTTCAAATACATTTAGATATTGCATTCAAATTATGATTTCATTTGGATATCAGGGGTAAGTATATAAGTATATACTTATATACTTGTAAGTATTTGGTTTTCTAAAACTATTAGCAATGCTAAGCAAGGCAGACCATAGTAGGTGAGTTTTAAGAATCCACTGATGATGTTTTAAGCCCAAGTGCTTTGTATGATCTGTCAGTCAGTCCAAAGAGGGTCTCATGATGGACAGACTATGTGTTGGCTTGCCTGACGTTTCTCAAAGATTCTGACAGTGACATGTATCAAACAGGATTGTCTTTGAGCTGCTTTGTCTCCAGCTTCCTCTACTGCTGGTTTGTTTATGTTAAATTATAATATATTGTGTGATGGCCCCAACTTGGAATATTGGGATGAAAATGCCAATGGTGTTTGCATCCAGATGCTGACTCCTGGGTGCTGGATCTCTGTGCTGCCAGCTCTGAATCCATTTCTACATGCTGAGTTTTGATAAATTAGGGATCTAAACTGAGGCCTGATTTAGCTTTCTCATGGTGACCTTAATAAGTGTCATGTACAAGACGTGTAAATGTGGCACCTGGGGACATGGGTTATTGCTGGGCTTGGCACTGCTGGAGGAACAGTTGGACTTGATGGTCTGAGAGGTGTTTAATCAATTCTGTGATTCCATGGTTCTGTGTCAATAGAAAAAAAAAAAATCACTTACTTAAAACAAAGTCAGCTTTGCTGGAGTTTTAATTTTGAGATGGAAAAATTATGGTCACCCCATGGCACTGCTCTTGGGATTCACACTGCATGTGGGTTCCTTAGGGAGATCATCATGCTCTAATTAAAGTCTGTGGAGAATGGGAATTGGTTTGGTGCAATTAGAACAGGCAATAGCATTTAATGAGTGGGTCAGAGGATTTTCCATGCTGGTCATCCCTTATTTCTAAGGCATAGAGGACTGCTGTTTGGGGGATTCCATAGCTGGTCTGCACTTTTGGGAGATTCCTTCCTGCCCCTCGTGTGTCTGATCCTGTGTTTTGAACAGGGAAGGGTGGGCTTGGTGAGCTCTTTACAAGAACTCAAATTCCTCCCCCCTGACTTGTGTGCCCAGTGCAGTTCTCAGACTGGCTAAACAGTGAAGTTCAGGTAGTTCTCACCGTTTAATGCCAAAGCCCTGTGGGTTGTTTTATCATATTTTCTGGTAGCTGAGTGATGCTGGAGAACCATCAGAATGGTTTTTAACAGCTCATTGGAAGCTGGAGCTGGCCTTTCCAGGTGTACACACACTGTATGTAGGTAAGGAGAAAACACCTGATTTTCAGTGACAATGAACGTCACACCGTGCCCTCTGATTTGCCTGAACATCCAATATCACAATTAGACAGAGCACAGCACACACAGATGACAAAACAATTAAACAGCAGCGAGACATAAAGGGAAAAAATTAACAAGTAACCAAATTCATTTGACACAGAGATCAAAACATATCGACGGCGTCTCACAACTCTGATAATTCCATTGAGCTGTGCAGAGCTCAACGCTGATGCTCACTCGCAACCTCTGATTAACATTAAGTGAGGCTGTCATTTTGACATAGCTGGATAAACCAATATTGAGAAATCTATTAAATATATCAGACTCGAACAGGGAGCACAAACCTTATTATGTTATTTCAGCTGTAATTAGGTGGGAGATAAAATCATAAACAGGGAAGTTCAGTGAATGTTCTTGTGAGGGCACAGAGACAACCTGGGTGTTTGTAGTTTTGGGGAGAGGCTGGAGGGGAGCCAAGGACTGCAGGGCTGAGAGGTGACTTTGGGAATAGGCACAGAACAGGTTTGTTACTCCAATGGTATTAGCTCCAGTCCTCCCTGAGACAATGACAGTCGTAATGAATGTCCTTGCATTTAACTGGAAATAGTGTTCAGTGCTTTTAGAACCCAGAGCCTCCCTAATTGCTTCTTTGAATAGATAAACATTGCTATTTAGAAGGATTGCTTTAAGATGTTTTGCATTCTGTTCTGATTAATAATGGAGGTCATGCTACTAAAAACCTTCACATGCAAAAAATGCAATTTTAAAAACAATTCTCACGTGAAAATAAAAATAAAGACACCTTTTTCATTTTCAAGACCATTGAGGTACAAGGCCAGGCCCTCCAGAGCAAGGAGGGGAAAGTTGAGGTTTCTTCAGCTAGAGTTTTGTGCACAGAGGGCACAAGTTTAGTTTTATTATGTGGCCCCATCGTGTTGTTTCCATGCCAAGTTTGTGACTTGATCCAAGGAACTCCATGCTGCACCCTGAGCCAGCAGCTGAAAGAGCAGCTGTCGAGGCTTTGAACACATTTTGTGTGTTGGGGACCAGGAAGTGGTTCTTTTGTTTCTTGTTACTGAGGGGGAAATTACCTTGCCTCACTTGGGTTGTTGAAAAGCTGGTGTCCCTGTGTGGCTGAGGACTTGGGGAAGGTGACTCCTGTCTGGGGTGAAGGGGAGCCGAGTCCTGGCCAAAGTGGCCTCTCTCCATTGGCAGCAGGAGCTGGCTGAACTCAGGTGAGAGCGTTTCCAGCAGGAATATCTAGTCCCCATCTGGTTTAATTCCATGCTGCTGGATGCCATTCCTTGCTGACTCACCAGCACTGTGCTGCTGTGCAGGGACCTGCTGCCTTTCCTGAGCGTTTTCCAAGTACAAACCCCGGGCAAAGGCGTTAAGTGAGCGTCCCAGGTTTACACTTGGGGAGTCTGCGACAGGCAGCCAACGTGACTTTCCCAAAGGCCACTTTAATGCACGACTGAAACACTTTTCATCTTCTCAAAGCTTTTCCTTCTCCTCATGTGTCCTGGAGCCCTGTGGTGAAGGAGGGAGGAGCACCAGGGTGCTCCTCACACACTGCACAGCATCCCCGGGAAGGAGCTCCTCGGCCTCCGCTGCGATTCCGGGAGCTGGGGAGCTCCCTGGGAGCTGATGGGCACGTTGCCATTAGCTCCAGCCAAGCCAGGATTTTATCTTCATCATGCAGCCCTGCCTCATTCTCTGTCCAATGTTTGAACTAACTGAGGCATAAATTCAGTTCTGATGTTGCTCGGTAAGAACTGAAAACTGAGTTTCTGCCAAACCAGGATATATTTTCAACTCTATTTAAAAGGGGCCCATCCCAACAGGTCAGGACCTCTTTCTAATAAAGTTTATGCTAATAGATTTAACTTCTACTAGTGTATTTGCCTTAGTGTGTGCAGGGAAAGGGGCGCTTTAAGAAACAGAAATGATCTATGTCAGGCATAGAATGCTTTGCTCTGTCTCATGTACTTTAGTGTTGGAAGAATGAACAAATAGTCTGTGAATAAATAAGGGAATATTTATATTCTTTCTGGATCTCAACTGCCTGACATGTTTCCTTCTGGAATGCCAATGAGTTCTGAATTATTCCTGCAGGCAGTCATTAATCCTGCCTTCTCCTTTGCTCTGAGCAGGGAACACCTAGTTCAGGTTTTATCAAATTGTGGCCTTTGGGTGTACATTGGAGCTGCCCAAGCTAAAGCCAAGCAGCTGGCCAGCACTCTGAAATGTCACTCGTGAGAGCAGCGTGCAAAGTTCTATTGGTACCTCCACCTTTTGGCAAGGGCTTGTGCAGCTGAGGGGCAGAGAGGTTGTGGGGGGCTCTGTGCTGGGGAAGAGGACAGGTTTTCACACCTCACCTCTTCACCAGTACAGAAGATAGTGATGAAAGTTTGAAAGGAGGACAGGGGACTCCGACTTCTCTGGGACACAAATCTGATAGCAACCTCTGCAAGCAGAACCTTGTCCTGGTGCTGGATAAATACTTGTGGGATAAAATAATAGGTAGTAAGAAGTCACAAAGCATATCCCCAGATGGACAGCGGTTTTTGGAACTCCACCTTTCTTTATGGTGCCAGGAAGTGGAAGAGCAGGAAGAGTTGTGTGGATATTTAGATGCTTTTGGGACGTGGTTTTATTTCAGAGTAGCTCTGTTGGTCTCATGTGGTAGCACAGGAACAGCCACCTTCTCTTGCTCCACCACCAAATGTGCACAGCCAAGCTCAGGGCTGCTGGATGAACGTCCTGAGACATGGTGCCACATCTCATGGTGCCTTGTCTCTCTCTGGCTCTGCTTATCTGTGTGTCCTCTGCAGCTGCTGTTAGTGTGACCCCACGTAAGGGGTGCACAGGACAAGCCTGTTACAAACTGAGTGCAGAGCTGAGCACAAAAGCCCAGCCCGGAAGGCAGGCCTGAGCTGATAGAGTTATGAGGAATGTGTCTCTGACTTCTGAATACGTGGATATAATCTTACTTGCTGAAATGCACCAACAGAAATGTAAACACAAGTGATCATTAATTTTATTGCAGGGTTTTTTTTTTTCCTTTTAAGGAAGCTTGGAAGTGCTGTAAATTTGGATTTGAACCATCAGTGACTAGAGTTCAAACCATGGGCTTGACTCTTAACAAGATTTATACATGTACTTAATGATTCTCTTGAAAGAGTTTCCAGCTGGAGCCTTGCTGTCATTAGATTTGAGGCATGTGTTAGGGTACACGTCAAGTACATGTATGAGGGCTCCTAATTCCCATTAATGCAGAGTAAAGAACTGCTGTGAAGGAAAAACGTATCTGGCTGTTTGAATTGCACGTACCATGGAGCCTGCTGGACACGCAGCAAGACCCAATCCTTGTCTTTCCTTGTTTCCAGATTAACTAAATGCAGCTAGGAGGATTAGCCAGTGATTTAAAAATCCACTAAAAGCAAGCTGTCACGTTGGAAAGTAACTTTGCAAAGGCCGTGGCAGGAATCTGCAGGGCGCAGGGTCTGCGTGCCAGGAGCAGGAGGGCCGAGAGCACCAGCAGCAGCAGGACGTGCAGCAAGCTGTCATGTCCCTGCCTGATGGGGATCCTGCTCAGCATCACAAATTCTCCTAAGCCTACTCATTTGGACGGCAATGAATTTATTTATTGCTTTCGAATATTATTAGGCTCAGAAGAACTATAAGGGTTTAAAGAGTGAACCGTGGCCATTCGGGTGGAAAGCAGAGATGGGCTGTCTCAGGGCCTGGGAGAGCTGCTTGGAAGGATGGAGCTTTTGTGCAGGGAGGGTGAGGAATAGCTCAGGGAGAGGAAAAAAAGAAGTCTGAGCCCATAAATGGGAAATGTTGGTGTTGGTGCGCTCAGGATTAACTACAAGGCATATGGCATGTAACTGCAGTCAGTGATGATGTTTGCAGCTACTTTATGTATTTGTTCTCTGGGAAGGTAGATGAAATAGGGAGTGTTTAGTTAGAACCCAGCCTGCTCTTCCCTAGGCTGGTTATTACTCCACGACTGACAGAAGTGCTGAAGAGCAGCTAGACCTCCTGCTGCAGAAAGGAAGCGAGGAAATGCATCAACAAGCAGACAGAAGTGACCCTGGAGATTTACTCAGGGTATCAAAGATAACAGTACTCAACCCCCCAGGGTACAAGCCCTGCCCTCCTCCCAGCAGCTTGGAGTCCACCAGCACTTGTCAGGCTTTCTCCGAAGTGGCTGGCTGTGAATATCCTGCTGGAGAGGGCTGCATCAGGAGATGGTGCAAGTGCTGCCTACGAGGATGACTTTGTTGCTCCAGGCTGATAAAGGTTTCATGAGTATGTGCTTTGCCGAGGGGAAACACCTGGGTGATGAAGGCTCTTCTGGGATCCTGTCGTGTAGGTGTCCTGGTTTAGGGCAAATTCGGGAGGGGAAAAAAAATTAATAGGAATCAAAATGAAAACCTTCAAAACGCTTCTCCTCCCCCCACAACTGTTCACTTTCTCACTAACAACATAAAGAGACAAAACTGGAGGGGGCACCTGGATTCTTCTCCGTGCTGCTTCTTGCTCCCCCTTTGCTCCCAGAACGAGACTTAGAGGCACAGAACTCAGAATGCAGCACAAACAGGACAGACGGCTGGGGATACAAGGACGATAAAGTCACCCCAGGACAGCAGGGCTGCGGTGGTGGGATCTTTCCTGGAAAGCAGCGAGCCCCCGGCTGCTGGCGCCGGGCAGGAGGAGAGCCCCGTGGGCACGGGCTGTGCTCCTGTGTGTGGCTCTGGAGCTCAGCATTCCCGGGGACATTCCCACGCCCCTGTGCTGCACACACAGCCCTCGCCGCGGCCTCCCCCTGCAGCCCTGTGCCGAGGGCTGTTCGCTCACCGCGCTGCCAGGAGCCGTGCAGGCACCGTGCTTACTCAGGCTCAGAGCAGCCTTTATTTATACCGCCGCTGCCTCCTCCGAGCGGGATAAAAATAAAAGGCTCGCTGTGAGTAAGCAGATCGCCTTCTCGGCGAGCTCCCCGTGATGTAAGTGCGGGGTTTTTTCCCGCTGCGGGGAGCGGGGCTCAGCCCCAGCAGGGTGTCTGGGGCGGCGTGCCCGCGCTGGGCCGTGCGGCGGTGACACGGTGACAAGTGCCACCTCCCACGCCCGGGCGCTTGCGGAGAGGCCCCGCGGCACAAGGAGGTTCACACTCACTCACTGCGATGGGTAGCAGCTCCAATCACGCCCCAAAGCTGACGGGGAAAAGAACATTTGAGGGCAGAGCCGTGTCAGGAGGAGAGAGGCGGGCGGGGGCTGGGAGCAAGGCAGCCTGACAAGTGCTAAAAGGGCCTCAATCTGCATCGTGTCATCAGCAAAGTGCCTGCCATTAGCTGGCGATGCCATTAGGAAGTGATACCAGGCACACCCAGCCTTTTGCTCCAGTGCCCTGAGATGCTCAGGACAATCAGGTGGTTTCGAGGAGCCCCTAACCACGTTGTGCTTTGCGTGCACAAGTTACACCTGAGCTGGTTACTTCAGGGTCTGGGGGGCTGCTGTGTCAGGTGCTGCAGAAACACGGACTGAAAGGATTCCTCTCTGCTTGGCCAAGGGAATTCCCCAGCCAAAATACATCCACCGCCCCTCAAACATAAAAGCTGTGAAGGAAGGAGATAGAGGGATGAGATAGAGATAGGTGGATGGAGAAACCAAACTGCACATCCAGGGTGACAAAAGCAAAGTGCAGTGACTACTGCCCAGTGCTGTGTTCTCATGGTCACAAGTCAGCTTTGATTTGTATAATTATTAATTAATACCCTAAGTTGCTCCCAGGGGAATTCAGTGGGAGGAGAGCTCTTGTTAGCTCCATCTTGAAGCTTTGCAGAAATTCTGGGGCTTGGGGTGATGTTTTATAGAGTGCCTCTTCATTTTCTTGAAGACCTTGATGCATCAGCTCTGCAGTGAGACCGTGCAGACTCCCCTTTGCAAGCACATTCTGCTTGGGCAGTCAGAGAAATGAGTCCTCACCTTCTAACACTGGTTTCCCAGAGATCACAGCATCATTTTTCCTGGCAGTTCATTTTCTAGATACTTCTCTCTCAGAATAACCCCAAAATAGGAGAAGAAAAGGCAAGGCTCGTCCAGTGGGTGACATTTGTTCCTGTTCCTTTCTGTGCTGCTGGTACTGAGCTGTGCAGAACAGACACCGAGTGGTTGTCAAACTGTTTGCCCTGGGATGACTCTGTGGCAAGAAGTTCCATGAGCTAATGTACTTACACTGAAAATTGTATTACCTCTGTGATTCCACCAGCTCCCTTTTGCTCTTACAGAGAAAGGAGGTCTTTTGGGGTCATTTTCTGATGCTTTCAGCAACTGAAGAGATATAATTGCCAAGGAAACACCCAGCTGCAAGGCAGCTGAGCTGCCAGGGCCTGAGTGGAGATGGCTGTGAAAGCACAAAGGCTGGAGGTGATGGGAAGTGAGGAAATTAGAGAGTGCAGGACACCCTGAGTATGATGTAGCTGGGGAAGTGCTGCTTTGGGAGTTCTCTCTGCTAGTGAGTGGGGAATCTGGCCTGGAAAGGGAAGCAGGCCACTGTGCTGCCAGGATCCCATCTGTCCCCAGGTGCTGCCCAGCAGAGCAGCAGGGCTTGTCCATAGCTGGGAGCTGCTGTCACACGGGATGGGGACAATGTGCCACGTCAGCTCCCTTACAGCCCTCTGCAGCCAGGCCTGCTGCTGGCTCTGCAAGAAACCTGCCAAAGGAAGGCATTAATGGTTCTCTGTGGAAGGGATGGAGGTATCAGTAAAGAAAATGGATTATTATAGACCTTCTGATAGTACAGAAATCTCTGTAGTTGGCTGCTACTGAAGTAGAACTTGGTGTGATGATGGGAACAGACATTAGCACACACCAGACATGAGATTTTACAATCAATTTTATTAATTTTAATTGATTATAAAATAATGGGGGATACATTTAAGAAGACTGTTTAATTCACTGTAATTATAATATGCTTAATTATTATAAATTTGATGGTGCAATAAAGGTATTAAAATAAATAGAACACTAGAGGTTCTCATTAAAATTGCATCTGACCTCTGTGCATTGATATGTGCTGGAGTGAACGCAGTAAAATTGGCTGCACTGTGGGAGCAGTGGGAGCTATTAATTCCCAAATCACAGGTCTTGGCAAGCACGATGCAAATAAAGTCAAACTTAACTATCTGCCTCACACGAAGGACCAGAGAGGGCCCTGCTGAAAGAACAGTAGCCTGATAGTCACTGATGATTCCAGTTGGGCAGCTGCTGCTGCAAACGTGGGGCTCGTGGCACTGAAATTTTGGACACTTCATAGGAATTGAAGTGATGCCCTTCACAGCAGTGTAAGATCCACACCTGCAGGTGTGTTGCAACTGCTGTGGCACAAGTGTTTGTTTTGGTGTGGTTTAGCCATTTGGGTGCTTTTCCTGACCCTGAGCAGTTGGGCTGGAAAGCTCTCAAGAATTGGTGTTTGAAGCCTATTTTAGGTTTTCACTGCCAGACCCAGAGAACATTTTGCAATCTGGAAGCAGGCAATGATTGAGGGCCAAATTTGAAATTTTTTATTTTCCTTTGGGTGGGGAAGAAATCTGTGTTGCTTCTGTGGTGTGGCAATTGTCTCAGTGAGTTGTTTCCACTCCCCCTATACCCTTAGGTGCTGTGAGCACGCAGGATGGAGCAGGGCAGAAACATGAAGCCCTCAGCTGAGTTAAAGCAGCAGTGCTGCTGCTGCTGGGCTCACTGCTGTCTCTCCTGGACATTGGCTGCTGTGTCTGAATGCCCTGAGAAAAAGCTGAAGCAAGTCTGTGTATGTCACAGCTCTGAAAATGTGGGTTTTGATTTTTGCAGTGGACAGCGGCCCCATAAAAGCCGTTGGGCAATTATTTTAAACCTGTCCATATATTCCTGCAAACTTAAACTGCATAGATTGGAAAGGAGGATGTTACAATGGTTGTAAGGAGCCTGGTGTATTATAGGCCAGTTGTTTCCACTGAGGTGTACAACAAAGCCAGCACTCCTTTTCCGTGGTGTTTTATATAGGTGAGCAGTTCTTCAGGTGAGCCTGGCTGCAGCGTGGGGGCTGGCACTCAGCTTCTGCCTTTGCTCTGAATGTGGTGGAGGAATGGTAATTTCCACATTAAATGTGAAGGAGGCATTTTATCCTATGGCAACAGCACCTGCTTTGCATTGATCTGGTGAGAGGGCAGGAGCACTTTCTGGGAGTGAGGAATGGGCCTCAATAGGATATTCCTGTCTCCGAATGCAAAACTCCTCTTTCTGCCTGCTACAGCCCATATATTCAGACTCATTTCTGCATGGCACTTAAATGGACCTAAATATTTCACCAGCTAGCAAGATAACACTACAGCTTGTTTGGTATTTGGTAATCAGTTATTAGGACAGGGCTTCAGTGAAATAAAATATGAGGGCAAAGGAAAGTAACGTGCCTGTGGCATTAGAATGCTGTTAGCAAGCTTGAGGCATATCAGAGAGATTGGTCCTGGGAGTAACATTTGCTGTCTTACTGCTTTTGAACCTTTTTTTTTTTTTTTCATTTGCCTGTTTCTGGGGTCTGGGATTTTTCCTGAATTTAAGAACTGACAAGTTTTGATCATTTGAATAGGTATCACTGTTCAGCAGGGAATACATGTGCCAGCTGAGTTGTCTCTTAAAGCCAATTTGTACTACCAGTTTTACGAGATGATTTCTCGAGACTGTAATGTATTTCAGCTCCAGATTCTCCCCCTGAACTGCAGCTGTTCCTCTCCTGTCTCCCCACCTGAAGTGTCCTCTCCCTTCCCCACCCAGTGTTCAGATACCTGGGCATGTTCTTTGATTGAATACACACAGAACCATAGAAAAACAACACTGCAAGGTTGACAGTCTGACTTGGATCTACTAAGGCAGAGCACTCTTAAAGCTGAAGTAATTTCTTAATCCCAACCTCATCATTTTGTGCTGAGCTCATGCAGTTTGTCTTCATGTAAGCAGAACCACCCCTGCCATAGAATCTCCAGCATTTCAGCATTTAGCAGCTCCATGAGCTTCTCTCTCTATAAATGATGGCTCAATTGCAGTGTCTTCACTGTGCTGAAGAGCAGAATTGAGTTCATAGCTACTAACAGTGGTGCACAAATCAGAATTATTTATAGGTAAGGCCTATAAAGAAGACTTTTGCATTGTAGTAGTGCTTGTTCATGAGACCTTCTCTGATGATGACATTTATGCTCTTTGGTAGGATGGCTGTGAACTCTAAATGTGGGAAGAGATTCCCAAGACTTGGGATCCAAGTTACTGGTACCTGGAGTTCCACACACTTAGACATCTGTCTGCATGAAACTTGGTTGTTTCCTATTGTGCTCCTGAAGAGCTGTATTTGTGGGAAGTTGGGAAGGGAATGGATGGTTTCAAGCTTTCATCCTGAAAGATAAAGACTGTCCATACCTTATATCTACACAGATGTGCATCATACATATCCAAGTGACACACAAATCCTGGAGAAGTTGGTGGGAGTGGAGGCAAGTCTTGCTGGCTGGCCAGAGAGGCTGCCTGCCCCCTTAATTAGAGAAGGCATTCGCCAAATTTCACCTCCCAGTTGTTACCTTTCTAGGGAGATGCACTCTCTAGGTGCTCCACAGGGAGATACAGTGGCAGTCACCGACCAGTGTCACCCCAGCTTGTATAGAAGTACACAAGTTAACCATGAGCTGTGGAGCTGCACAGTCCAGCCAGACAGCCCTGGCGTGAGCTCAGTTAGTCCCTGCTCATCTGCAGCTAGGCTGGGTTTGTCTGTTTGAGCAGCAAGTGCCATGTCTGTCACAAAACCCTTACATAAACCAATCTGCAGCCCTGCCAATAACACACAGAACACATGACGTGCTCGGGCATACTCCCTTGATCCTTGTGGACCCAATTTTACCCCATTTCCCATGCATCTGTCCATAAAGAAGAACCATGAAGGGAAAGGAATGGCAGGAATGAAACATTTGAAGAATGCTTTCAACGAGGCCATTAAACCATCCTGCTGGAAACTGTAGCCTGGTGTGATAGGTCTGGTTCAGATTTTCCATGTATTTGAAGTCTTCTGTTGAAGAATGAAGGCTCTGTTTTAGAGAAACGAGTCCCTAAGCGGAAAAAGAAAGAGCCCAGCTGTTAGTAAGGCACTTCAGGTTATTTTGCTGTTTGTTGGGTTTTGTTTTGTTTTGAATCCTTCCGGCAAGTGTAGCTGACACTGCTGGCTCTCGAGCTGCTTGGAGAAATCAGTCCTGCCTGAGTGGAGCTCAGCTCGAGGGTGGTGAGGTGGGGAACCTGCAGAGGACAGGCTGCAGTGTCGGGGTGTCTTCCTGCAAAGCCTGGGAGTGCAGACATTACACGGGGATGTCAACTACATCCCTGGTATCTGCAGCCACAAAGGAAAGGAATGAGAGACCAGAATGTTCAGTGCTTGGTTTGAATGGGTTGAACTTTGCCTGGTGGGAGGAACATCCATCTTTTGGTGCATGTTTACAATCAGTCTTGTGGCTCTAAATCCATCCAGTTACAAAACAAATGTTTCGAGTCCCTGAGTTCCTGATGGTACCTGGTGACCATTTTAATGATGCTTTGCCCTTGCTCCCTGACAGTGCAAGGCCATGGGTGAGCCTGTGGTGGTGCAGGAGACAAGGGTGCCTTTTGTGGGACTTGAGGCATTTCCTCCTGTGCTGTCCAAGGAAGGGCCAGGGCAGCCCTTGTTATCAGGCTGTCAGAAGAATTACGAACCAAGGAGTTGCACGAGCAGCAGGATGATTGAAGGCTGGTTTCCGATGGACTTTTATCTGGTAATTGATTTCCTCTGTGGGTTTGTGCTGTCTAATGAGGTGTGAGCTAACAGCCAGCCTTCCCCGTGGTGGGAGGTGAGAGAAGCCAGGCGCCTTCCCCTGCGCAGCTGCAGGCTCCTCACTCCACTTCTGGGAGCTTGGCACTGTGGAGACCTCTGCCCTGCTGTCACATTGACTTGGAATTAGTGGGTTTCAAAAGTTATTAGAGGGGGGGACAGACAGGGAAACACACACAGGCAGGATGAACTTCTGTACCCCCAGCTCTTTGAAAATTAAGCTTAAAAAAGAAAGAAAGAAATGGAGAAATTGCTTTGGTCTTAAAAGTTTCCTTCGTCTGTGTTAATCCTGGGATGGGGGAATGGGCAGGGAGGGGTTGGAGAAGGCAGGGCAGGAAAACCTGGTGATTATCACGATTGTAATTCCATGCTAAAATACCTTCTTGCCCTAACTGCAGAAAAATGTGTTGGTAACTACAGAGGTTCCCAAGGACTTGAGCAAATAAACAAAAACCAGACTCCTGGAGCCATGTTTGGGAGTGATTTAGTTTCTGGTGCTGTGAGAAACCAGAAAAAGCTTCTCCCTGGCTGTTGCTCAGCTTTCCTGGGGCTGACTGATGCCTGCCTGCTCTCCCTGGATAACCATTTGCTGGGAAGACTGGACATGGGTTGGATGTTCTGGCCCTATTGGAATGGGGAAGAGCAATGTAACGTCTATTAGCACTTGAGGGTTGGGAAAAGCTTTTTTTTTCCTTTAACCCTGGAGTACCTGGACAATTACACAAAACTTGGGAACCCTAAATGCTTTATTAAGCCAGTTGAGCTTTCAAAGAAAAGTTCCTAAATGTTTGGATACACTATAGAATTGTCCTTTCATCCATTAAACAGCTTGTATCCTCAGGCATCCATACAGTTAATATGTGGAAAGCCTCTGGAGGAACTGCTGACTGCACTGGAGAGCGTGGATCATTTAAACATTAACAGCTTTGGTTATTAATTATTGTGGAAAACGTGGGGGTGGGGAATGCTGAACTGGAAATGTTGTCCCACGCTGCATTTTTCCCTTGCTGCATTATCAAATCCATTTCTGCTGTCAGCTGAGTGCAGTGCTTTCAGAGCAGCGTGATGGGGAGCAGAGGTCATTTCGCCTCCTGCTCGGCTTCCAGGTTTCCACTTGACAACGATGATGGTGTCCTTTCTGTAGGGTGTACAGATGATAGGCTTTAGCTTCATTTAATTTACTCTGTTTGCAGCCAGGAGGAAAATGCCTTGCAAAGATTGTGGCCTGAGCACATCCTGAGAGAAGGATCAGCGTGGGGAGGGTCTGGAAGCTCTGGGGGCTGGAGCTGTGCTCGTGGGGCTGCCTGGCTCAGCCCTGTCGGTGTAGGACACGAGAGACTCCAAATATTTTGGAAGGCAAAGAGCATAGAAAAAAGGATTTTTTGTGTAATTTTCACTACTTTTTATAAGGTGTTCCAATACAGACTTACCATGGTTGGTGAATAGGAACAACATCTCTTTAATCCCGTTGGTTAAACCAGAGGAACAGCAAAAAAACCACCTGGAGAAAGATTGTCTTGTGGAAGGAGAGTTGTTTGCCAAGATTGTTTTGAGAAGAAGCTTTCTTGAGAAACTTTTCCTTGGGAAAAAGTTAGCAGCTGCCAGCAGGCTAAACTCTCTCAGACCCAGGAATACAAGGCCCACACAACCCCATCTCACCGAGCTGCTTCCAGCATTTCAGGCTGCTGCCAATCCAAGCATGGCACTTCCTGCAGTTTTGGGGTGTTGGAGCAAGGAGATACCTTGGTCAGGGCGAGAGAGGTGTGTTCCCCTGGGCTGCACAGAAGGGTTTGGAGCCCTGTGTCTCCACCTGGGCCTGGCTCCTTGGATGGTGTGGCCAGAAGTGTCACACCACAGGCGCTGGGGACCGAGCACGCTGGAAAATCAAACCTCTCTGTTAGTGCTGGAGTGGGAGACTCCTCAAAAGCTTGGCCTCCTTGAGTGTTGATACAAATATGCCCTCATGTCAGTACTGACAAGGCTTTGAGTCCTTGTCACCATCAGCTTTGAGCACCTTTGGTCCTTGGGTTTGGGTCAGTCTCCAGCAAAGCCTGTCCTTGCAGCAGGGCTGGGCTCTGGAGGGTGGCCAGGGTGACTCAGCCACTGGGTGGTAAATAAGCTCTGCCTCTTGCTTCATTTGCATCCAGCTAATATAGCTGTAATTACTGAATTGTATTTCCTGGACACTTGGAAATAATTTAGCTCCACATAAAACTAATGTGTCTTGCCAAATTGTTTCTACGGTTGAGTGCAGTAATCTTCTATTAGATTTAAGGGTTTTTAAAAAAAATATTTTACTACTGCCTGGCTTGATTGACTCACAGTGTTGTAAGGCTTCTTTGTGGAGGGGGTATAGAGATATTAAATGAATTTGGAATTAAGTAGGTGCTGGCTAAATTCCTGCTTTACTTGAGCCTCAGTGATCCCAGTGATACGGAGTCTGGGCATGCAATATTGTTCCTGGCTTATGGAAGCTGAGTGGAGGTATAAGCTATGAGAATATGAGAGGCTGGATTCTTGAGGGGTTTATTTTTTGGTGCTCTTTCAGCAAAAACTTAGGCTTATGTGAATAGTGGACTTAAAAAACCGCTTTGCACTCCTGCTCTCTTATTAGTTAATGGCAGCACTCAGAGGAGGTCAGAAAGAGGGATTTGTGAGGGGCTGATTCCCCACCTCGTCAGGAGAGGAGGTGAAGGTTCAGGAGGCAAGCAGGTAACTTCAGAAGGCCACCGGAGATGCAGGGGGATGAGCAAAGAACTGAGCAAGGCCTGGCATAAATCTGCTGTGGCAGAAGGGCTTTGGAGACCTCAGTGCTGCTCACACACGGGCACCTTGACTTGCCTTTGTGTTAAGGAGTCCAAATGTTCACACTTCCGAAGCTTGTACCTGGGCACTGGCACTGTGGGCTGCTTTGGGAGCTCTGGGAATTCAGCTTGCGTGGCTTTTTCTGGTTTGTGAGTCATAATTAATGATAATGAGCCCTGGAGACAAAAGCAAAGGAGCGCTGGGATGTGGGTGGGGTGTCTGCAGCCCCAGCCCCGGGAGCAGCTGCTCTGCTGGCTGCCCAAGGGACTGCTGCCATGGGGCTGGATCCAACAGCAATCCAATATCCTTGTCAGCAGCAGGATTAGGCACACTAGCACCGGATTTGTGGAGGAAGAATTTCTGAGGAGAGCAGATAGGATTTTTTTTTTTTAAGAGCTCCCTATTGTGCATCTTTATTTTTTTTCATACGTTGAAGGGTTTTCAAGGTTGCCTTCCAGTTTTAGGTGTTGAGTGAGGATGGAATTATGTGCTGTTATGTCAGATTTTTCTTGATTGGAGGGATGCTTCCTGTCTTCTTTTTTTTTTTAATGATTTCTGGTGCACTGTTTGGTGAAGTGTCCACCACTGTTGTGAAGGTTTGTGTCTCAAATGCTGTGTCATGGATGGGCTCATGGGGCTCCTTTGCTGGCTCAGTTGCTGTGTCAAACTTTCAGTGTGACTGAGTGGTCAGTGCTGGGAATTGCACATGTTGGGATTATAGATGTTCCTACAGTGCTGTGTTCTCTCCTGCAGGAAAAGGCCTTTTGCTGTTAATTGATTTAGAATTTTTTTTTCTGTGATAAAAATTGATGCCTCTCTTTAAAAGTGTTTAAATTTTCATGTGTGGCTGCATTTGGAACTAAATCCCTCATGTGTCTGTGTGTGTACACAAATGTGCACGTGCGCAAGGCATGCAGGTACCCACATGGAAGTGTGTAAAGCTGCTGGGCATTTGGCCCTGTATTTTTGGATTTTACAAGGAAGGACATATTATGGAAGCGTGCATTGTATTAATACATCTGCTAAAGGACATGAAAAAATGTAGCAGTGATGCTTTGTATGGAATGGAAATCCTGTTAACACCCAAACCCCAAACCATTCATCAGCTAGACCCCACCCTGGACAGATTCCTGTGGATCATAAACCCTCTGTCCCCACCACGGGGCTGTCTCAGCATCCCCAAGGCAGCAACCTCAGCTGTATTCCTGTCACCCTTAAGAATGGGACTTGAATTATTCAGAGAATCTGAGTATATCTCTGCTGTATGACTTACTTATTTATTTGCACGGAACAGTTTTTGTTTTGTGCATGCAGCAAAGCAGGAGCCTTCCCCTGACCTTGCAGGGTTTCAGAGACAGATGAAGGTGCCTGAGTGTTCTCTAAGGCAGCTTGGAATTTATGGTGTTTGAGGAGACTCTGGCTCCAGCGTGGGTTGTTGGCAGCAGTGCTGATAATCACAATGTGATAGCAACTGGGCTCCATTATTTCACATGTGCTTAAATCTTATTTTCTTGTGCTGTGAGCTTACGTCTTTGCAGACTACAGAGCTCGGAAGGGAGAAAAACAATCCCAACCCAGGAACCTTTGTTTCAGAAGGTTGTGAGCATAAATCTTTCCTGTTTTATTTTGATCACCCGACATATTTCTGGATCTTAGGCAGTTATTACAGGTGAGCTGTTCATAGGGTGTACTGGCTGCTTGTCTAAAGCCCATTTGTATGAAGCAGAGCACTCTTGTCTTGCAATCTGTTGGAGCAGCACCTTGTTAATTCCCCGGATTAGCAGACCTCTCGTGTGTGCTTGCATTTGGAGAGTTAGCAAATGTGGCGAACAAATGTTCCACAAAAGCCAGGAAAATGCATCACAAACCCTGCTCCATCTCTTCAATATTCACTGTAATTGCTGCCAGTCATATTCTGTGGAGGATACACAAGTGTATCTCTTGTACACGCAGTAGGAGTGGAGCAGTACATGTCCTCGAGCATTTGTTTCTGAACCGCAGCAGAGAGTTAACAGCGGCAGCAAAATGTTCTGCTGATGTATTGTTGATCAAAAAATGTGTAGTAATGCCATCCCTGGTGTGTTTGCATCTGAGATTTGCTCCGTTATTGGGTGTGCAGCCATGCATTGGCAGCTGGGGTCCCTGCAGGGCCCTGCAGCCACACACTGGGGTCACACACAGGGGGACACCCAGTGACACCTGCACAGGCTCCTGGGGCTGGGTAACACACACAGAGCCCTCAGTGACACCTGCACAGGCTCCTGGGGATGGGTCACACACACAGAGCCCTCAGTGACACCTGCACAGGCTCCTGGGGATGGGTCACACACACAGGGACCCTCAGTGACACCTGCACAGGCTCCTGGGGATGGGTCACACACACAGAGCCCTCAGTGACACCTGCACAGGCTCTTGGGGATGGGTCACACACAGGGGGACCCTCAGTGACACCTGCACAGGCTCCTGGGGCTCGGTCACACACAGGGGGACCCTCAGTGACACCTGCACAGGCTCCTGGGGCTGGGTCACACACAGAGGGACCCTCAGTGACACCTGCACAGGCTCCTGGAGCTCGGTCACACACACAGGGACCCTCAGTGACACCTGCACAGGCTCCTGGGGCTGGGTCACACACACAGGGACCCTCAGTGACACCTGCACAGGCTCCTGGGGATGGGTCACACACACAGAGCCCTCAGTGACACCTGCACAGGCTCCTGGGGCTGCTCCAGCACTTTGGGGTGACTGTCCCACCCAAACCCCATTAGAGCTTCTCTGTGCACCACGTTACTATTTTCAGCAGCTCCAGAGGTGTGTGCTGTGCAGCCTGGGGTGGGTTTTTGGCATGGATGGATGGGATGATCCCTCTCACCTGTGCTGGTGTCTGTGTGTCCACGTGGGCAGGTTTCACTGGGATTTTAATGACACCTGTTTAAAGTTTGTGAGTTTGAACTCTCTGGGATTTTAATGACACCTGTTTCAGACCTGAGAGTCCAGTCTGGACTGGTGGTGAGAGCAGGGGAGCACAGGAGAGCAGACACTGGGAAGGAGGAAGGAGTAGGTATGGGGGGATTTTTAACAGACAATACAGACATGAGGTGTTTCTTGCAGAGGTAGTTTTGGAGGAATTTATAGATGCACATTAGATACGTGAAATACCTGTAGCAGGAGTTGATTAATAGATATCTCTGACATAAAATGTCCACGTCTATTGCTCATCAGTCAGGGTGTTTCTTCTTTTTTTTTTCTCCTAGCTGGATTTTCTTTTTTTTCCTGCTGGAGCTGTATACTGCAGATTTGGAATCCAGGAAATATTTTTTTTCTCCTTTTAGAGTTAGGAGTACATAGATTTCATTTCGTTGGTCTGGTTTTTGGTGTATATGAAATCCACATCAGTGTTTGAACTTGCAGGCTGTTGGTCTGGCCCTTGTGGCTTTATTGGGTTGTAAGTGCTTTCTACAGCTCGGAGAAATATGGATCAATAAGCAAAGAAAAAAAAACAAAACAAACCCGGTGTCAGGAAAGCATTGTATTTGAGGGTCTCTCAATAAAGAAAAAGCTGCATGGAATTATGCAAATAAGACAACGTGCTTTTTAATTGCATGGACAGCTTAATTACACTGCTAGAGCAGGTATCTATTTCCATCTCAAAACATATAACTGGATTTTAGGAAATACTCCATGCATATAAAGTACTTTTAAATTCTGTGCATGTTATATAAGCATAAAACCTGTTAGACACCACCAAAGCATTTATGGGTTTTAGCTCCCTTGTGGTTTCACAGGGCTCTTCCCCTGCTTTCCCCACCTCACCAGGCACAAACACATCTTGTTGCTGTCAAATGGAGCGAGCTCAAGGCCTGAGGTTCCCTCCTAAAGGGGATTTTAAGGCTGGTAATTATATTCAGTATTGAAGGGGTCCCTGGCCATACATCCCTGAGGTTCCTGCAGCCTGGGCAGCGCAGTGGGGTCATGTTTGGGGCTCCCTCACTGCTAACGAGGGGACAGCCCTGCAATGAGGCTAATGAGCCTGCTAATGAGAGCACCAGGGCTGGCCTAATGAAGGTGTGTCCGGCCCCTCCTTGTGAGGGCAGTGCTGCTACCTTGGGTTTGGGAAGCTTCTTGGGTTTTCTGAGGGTCTGGGAAGGTTCTGAGCTGCATGCCAGGGCCCAGGCCGTGAATAACAAATGTTGTGGGAGCTGTGTTTGTGTTTACATCACCCGCCATCCATCCCCTGGCCCGAATTAGGGCTCCCTGTGCTGGCCCATTGGTTGTGTTTCCCAGACTTAGCCCGCAGGATGTTTTTGAGCTGTCACTAAACCTTGGCACTGCAGAGGTACTGGGCAGTTTGGTGACTGGCCCCTGCTCTCCCTGGTGGCCTCTGTGTCCTCCCCAGGGTCAGAGGCTGGGCCCAGCCTGGCTGTCACGGGGTGTGCAGGCTCCTCTCCCTTCGGGTGCCTTACAGCACTGTGGTGCCAGGCTGTGCTTTGAGGAGTCCCTTGCTGGGGAGGGGTGGAAGTGATAACACAGACGTTTAATTCATTTTAATGAGACTCCTGGCACACTTCTCCAGGTGCTCCCGTGTCAGGTCTTTGGAGATGCGCCTTTGTGACAGGAACGCTGCGCTAAAGAGGAGCCAGGCAGGTAACAATGGGATGTCAAAACGGAGTGAAACAAGGGCAGGGCAATTTTATGGAGATGACATGACAGGAGGAAAGTATTGGGGGGGGGGCAGGAAGAAAAGAGAATTTGAGATGTCAGTACAGATTTACTGAAGGCTTTCCAGTGTCAGCTAGAGGAAATGTCAGCAGGGCTGACGTGGTGGTGTCGAGGTGATGGCAGCATGAAGTCCCATCAGCTGGGGAAGCGGCTCGCAAGACGAGCCGCTGTCAGTAAAGATGATGTCAGGCCGATAATTATTTTGTACATTGTGGTTTAAGTGGGGCATTGTTTCTGTTGAGGTGTTTTGAATTTAGCACAAGGCAGGAGAACAGTCATTCAAAGATAAAAGGCCTCCCAACTGTTTGTTCTTTCTGTGGGAATGGCAGGAGCTGCCAAGCCAGGCTGAGCTGCTGCAGCGGAGCTGGCCCCCGGCTGCCCTGGGCACCGGGCACTGCCTGCTGTGGGTGCAGTCCTGGGGGGCTGAGGTACAGCTCTCCTTGGCTTCTGCAGAATACCTGAGGCGTATTTTCATTTCTCTCTTCCAACTCTGCCCGGTAAATAGGAGGGCAGAGGGGAAAACTGATGTCACATGGGAGTGCAGCTGTGATTTTAGGCAGGCGGGTTGGAGACATTTGAGGATGAACAACTGTAATTCACCATTGCTGATGAAAACACACGCAGCTTGTGTGGTACTGTGACATAATTGGTGCTGAAACAGCTACCTGTGCTGAAAGTCACTGGGTGTTGTAGATGGCAGAATAAAGTGGCAGCAGAGGCTCTTCCCACCTCTTAGGTTTGTTTTAGGATGCCTGTAGAGTTAAGTGGAGTCCTGAGGAGTAACAAAAAGAAGTGTAATGCGTTACCGAAATGACAGTTCAGCCCCTTAGCTGTTCCGTAGTTGGAGGGTATGGGTTTGGGAGTAAATTGTGCCACACAGTAAATAACAGGGCTGGGGTGCACAGCTTGCCAACAGCTCACCCTGCCAGGCTCTTCCCACTCCCAGGCACTTCCCAGCATCCGAGTGCTGCCATGTCTGGCACCCTTTCCAAGGAGGGAATCCCCTGTTAGTTAAATTGCCCTCACTCTCTGTGTGTCCTTTATCACAAAACAAACAAACAGGAAAAAAAAAAAAATGTGCTGTAAGAGCCAACGTAAGGCCTGGCAATCCGATAATAAATCCCCTGTCTTTGCACACACACTCAGTGCCAGCTGTAGGCTAATTAAACTCAATAGTTCACAGGTGTTCCTGGGAATGACTATCGCAAGAGCACTCTCCTCTTTAGGGCTCGTTAACATCTTTTTCAGAGCTCTTTAAATTTCATACACCAGCAACACGGAGCTAAAGCAGATGAAAGATAGTAGAAAGGGACTTGAGCTATTACAGGAGTGCTCTCAGAGTTAGCACAGGCTGTAGCCTCACTCAATTCAACAGCTTATTCGTTTTGATGGGTGAATCTCTTGGAGACCACTGTAAGAAGGAAAATTGCTTTCTTAGAAACATTCAGCTTTCTGTAGCCAAATAAAATTCTTGTCTCTGGAGCTCATTATATAACTGCACACTGTCAGGATGTCCACAGGCTCTACACACGCACAGGGGCTACGGAAGAAGAAAGTCAGTGGCCAAATGAAGCAGATTTAGCCATTTTGTCCAGGCTTCCAAAACCTTCCCAGGGAGAACCAAACAGAGAGCAAGGCTTTCTCTAGCCTTCCCTGCTTATTGAATCTTCTGGGCTTTGAGAGATGTAGTTTCTTTACACTAATATTAGAGCACTGGGCTGTCTCTCTGCAGGCTGATTTAAGGGGACAGTTGCCATGACAAGTGCTTCCAGTTCCAACCTGCTTCCATTGCCTTGCCGTGTAGCAAGAGCTCAGATTTTAGTAGATCTCACAGCCTCGTGTAGTTCTGTGTCTGGACAAGCTCATCTGTTCATTCATCCACCCATCTTCATTCATGTTCCTTTTGCCTGTCTTACAGAATTAAATTTGAATTTCTTGGAAAGCTCTCTTAAGAACAGAAGAAAGAAAGGAGGCTTTTAGAGTTGTCTTTCAAGGTTCCTTAAAAACCTCTCTCGTGGAACTGGGCCAGATTCCACTTAAGTCTCATGTGCAACTTTCCTTCTTGGAGAAAAAGCTCCTTGACCAGAAATAGGGTGCCAGAGCAGGCAGCCCAGAGGGAGGAACTGGTTTGTCTGGGTAAGGTAGTGTTGGTGGGATAAAAGTATTATTTAATCTACCTCGGTATACCTGATCTCTTGCTGTACTCTCCTGCCTCAGCCACGTGCTTTCCAGCACACTGGAATGGTTCATACATGGATACAGTGGGCAGAAGTGTTTCTGTTCTAGCAGTTACTAATTGAAAGTAATTTCCAGATTTCACAGCTCTTGTTCTCGTGAGCTCTCACACTTCTGGTTCTTCCTAATGATATTTTCAATTGCACTCTTTTACACTCTTCCCTAGACATGAAATCCACAGTGATATACCTCAATCTTAAATGGTTTTATTGCTGATTTATGCTAAATTGATATCCCTAAATCAAAATAATATTTCCTACATGAGTCGGCTGCACCATTTTAATGAAATAATTTTCTCAATCAATTCTATTGCATCAGTGCAGTTTTACCCTGTCCATAAAATCTTACTTAAACTGCTACAGCTCTTGGTGTGGCTGTGAATGGGAACAAGCTTTCATTCTCCTAAATGTCAGATCTAGGGGAAAAAGAAACTGTTTTCAAATTTAAAAAATCTATTCAAGTGTAGTTTGTTCTCACTGTCCTTTCAGCAATTCTTCTCTTTCCTGTGTCACTGTCACAGGTAAGTCTCATAGTGCTGCACAGAAGGACAGGACTGGGAATTAATGTTGTATATTTGGGAAATAGGTCCAGACTGAAATGACATTTCAGTTCCCAGGCCTGGCTGCAGGAATCCACGAGTAGGAGTCCTGTGCTCTTTCCACCAAAGCTGCAAAGTCTCCTCTAAACCCTGCTTAGTTTCCAAACATGCAGAGTACCCAGGTGAGGCGAGTCTGAGTGAATTTCCAGAGTCAGCCCTGGGTGAATGGTTTGATTTGGGCTTTCATAAATCTCATCCATTTAGAAAAAGCCTAAAACTCCTTCAGTGAGTTTGCATTGAGGTGATTTTGTGTACAGAATTGAGTTTGAGGTGGAGAGAAAACGAGCAGGACAAGTACATATTTTCATAAGGATTTGATTTGTTAGCATTAACGACGTTATTTTGTGAGTAACAAAGTAAAACCCCAAAAGGTGCAGGGCACAAAGCTAAAGGTGTTAAGCAAAAAGTGGGCAGAGTATAAGAAATCCTTTCCTGACCCCAGTCCCATGCGTGCTTGGGTATCACTGTTTGTGACAGTGATTTGAGGGTATTTAATAAAGAAAAAGACTTCATAGTTTCTGTGTTTGAGACTGTTCACCAGTTCTGAAGTTAAATAAATTATGTGGCAATCGGTGTAACACTAAGCTGAAGCTCTGATATGAAAGGGAAGGGCTTTACAGAAAGCACTGCCTTTGTTTCTGCCCCTCTCTCTTTCAGATGAGGAAATGTTTAAAAACACAGTGGTATTTAACTAATGAGTGTGGAAAAATTGGGATCCCTCCTTGTGTGGGTTATTTTTCAATGGCCAACGAAACAATTCCCCTTGTTTCAAAACTCAAATTGAAAACTAAATGAGCACATCTACTGTTGAGAAAGATACCTGTTGGCAAAGGCAGCTTTAGTGCTTAGGTCATTTGTACACCATCATCAGTGGAGTTTAAAGTTTCTCTTTGGTAAAATACAAAGTAGGAGCCTCCATCAAAACTGGGTGTTTGGACTTCTTCAGATACTTGTGTGCTTGATAACTGAGCCTGTCTGTCTTTGGTAAGACTTGCTGTCATCAGATTTAACTAAATGTGTGCTGTGTAGTTGTGAGAAAAGGTTTCTATGGGTAGGATTTGGGGAAACCTGGATTCTGGTATTAACAGAGCAGCTAAAATGTTCAAGGGTCCAGATGCAAACTCCAACCAGCTCTATACAGATAGACAAGATTTCCCTGCTCTCCTTTTGCAAGCATATTCTACAAACCCCTCTGAATGTAAGTTAGTTTAGGAACCAATTAATTTATGAAATGCATTAAGCACCACGTGACTTAGATCAGTGTCTGAGCTCCTTATCTGCAGAGATGAAAAAGGGTGTTAAGGTGACTCTCTTCAGTACTAGTTTCAAGATTAGCTCTTACTCCTTAGGAGTTAATAGGAAGTGAGAGATCTATGTCTATCTGTGTGATAAAATTAATTCCTGCATAAGATGAGAGTAAAGCCCAAATACTTGGAAGTTTAGTCTCTTGATTTTATTTCTTATGAAACTGAGCCCTCCTCCTCTTCTGGATTCAAGGAAATAATACAGTACTGAGATATATCTTCAGTTGTTTTCTCAAAGGGAAGACTCAAGCTCTTCTTTGAAAGCCAGCCTATTTCTATCTAGCTGTTAAATAAATCCTAGAGCAAATAGCAGTGCAGCACCATGTCTAAAGCAGTACCCCAGTCTGAACAAGTAAAATGTTAATTTTTGCATCACCTCATGCTTTTGATTTTGTAACAAATCAAGTACTTAATGTCAACCCACACTTTTTAAAGTTCCTGATGATTTGGGGGTTTGTGTATTTTGGTTGTGCAGTGTAGAGGAGGTGGGTTGGTTGGCTGGGTGATGCTGGTTGTGACCCTGAGCCAGCAGCTGTGTTGGGAGTGCCTGAGCCCCTTCTCTGAGTTTGGGTGCTGTCCCCAGTTCAGGGCCCCTGGCTGGCAGGGCAGGGAGGGACAGCAGCTGCTGGGGCTGTCCCAAAGTGGGGACAGCATCCCAAACTCTCCTTGGGCTGGTGCTGCCAGGGACAGCAGGACTGCTGACTCCTTTGGAGGCCTTGGCAGCCTGGCAGTTTGATCTGTGTTGGGACTGATGGAAAATGAGCACAAGGAGAGAAGCAGGGAGGAGGCCTTCCCTTTCTCGACAGTGGTGTATTTATGTGTGGGAGGAGTGCTGTTTCTTGGCAGGTTTTTTAGCTCCTGCCCCAAGCAGAGGGCAATGCACCTGCTCTGGGTGGCTGTCCTGGGTGATTCTGGTGTGACTGAGCCCACATCCCTTCTCAGCTCTGCATGTGCTGCACAGCTCAGGGCCCTTCTGGGAAGTGTCTGGGCTCTGTTATAGCACAGGTATCTATTGCTGCTTCTGATTTGCTCCTAAATCAGACACTAATCAGTTTCTTAGCTGCAGCACCAAGAATCAAGTCCTTCACAGATCACCTTGCATAAATTCAATTATTTTTTCTCCTTGTTTGTTCTTTGTGGTTGGTTTTGGTATTTTTTTTTAAGCAGTGAAGAATTGATCCAAATTCTCTTACAAGCCAACAGACTTTGGATCATGACATGAAAGGGGAATAACATTTGTTGTCTTAGCATTCAAAACACAGTGTAATTTGTTAATGGTTATAAAATGTATTGACACAGTTGGGTGGAAGTTGCTCTGGAAGTGACCAGGGCTATCACTGAGATGTGATCAGTTTACATAAGAAGTGACAAGGCCAGTATGCCCAGAAGGCTTGTTTTGATGATGATGATGATTAATATTACCACAACGACTATTTGCTTGTTCTGTGGATCAGCAGCAAAACTTTGATAAGCAAAAATCCTCAGATGCTCTCTCCAGTGAATTCTGGATTCATCCCACTTAAGCTGAATTTCAGCAGTATCTTCCTATGGACAAGAGTTTTCATTTCCTTTTCTTCCCTGGTAAGTCACTGCAAAGGTTTTTGCTTTGTCCCATCTCACAGGCAGCTGCTCTTCTGTTTTGGGAGAACTGTTACTTTGCAGGGTCCTTCTGGATGAAAGGCAGGAAAATTACTGTCATTAAATAATAATACTGTGGAGCCCCCAAATATTATGTGTGTTAATGCTGTTGCATAATCTTGGGGTTTATTGATGCTTTATGCTCCTGCATAATAGCCTCAAACACATGAGAACGTTGTGAAATAGCAACAAGGAAAATGCTTGACAACACTGCATTTTTAAGCTAAAGATGCTTAAAGCAATCTTGCCTGAATTCCTCCACAGATTAATTAGGATATTCTTTCAAAAATCTTTAAAGATGCGGGACAAAGAACAGTTGTGATGCTCTGTGCCCCAAGTCAAGTGTTAATGGGGGAAAGCATTACACTGTTTTCCCTTTATCCCTGCTCCTTGCTCCCAGTGATGCTGTGGATCTGACCTGCGGGTCAGGACGGCAGCTGGGGATAGTGCACAAGGGTCTGCAAGTACAGGAGGAGTCTGCCTGGCCATGGCTAGTCAGGAATTAGTCATCCCCCAACGCCTCCAATTAGCTGAGCTCATTTCACTGGGCTCTGGTGGGTTCATTTGTTAGTGAATTCGAAGCTGTGGTTGAGGCTGACCTCTCTGGTAGCTGGAGAAGTTCCTCCCCACGTGGTTGTGCTGGTTCTGTGTGGGGAGGGACGTTGTCAGCCAGTCCTTGGAGCTGCTGGCTGAAAGAGAAGTATCCAGTGTGCCTTGTGATGTGGATGGAGATGTCGGTCACCCCCTGCCAGGGAGGGACACTGCTCATGGCACTGCTGGAACAGGTGTTGCTGTTGGTGTGTGCTGCTGCAGGCACACTTCCCCTCGTGTGCAGGGGGAGGAGCATCTCTTGCTGCTGAAATCCCACATTTTGGTGGGAGGTTACAAGGCAGAAGTTGGAAGCAATCAGTTAAAGCTCCATTTCCACGGTGCCCTTCATGCCAAGCCTCTCAAGACACTTCAGAAAATACTGGAAGCTGTACAGCACAAAACAGCATTGGCACACTGCTCAAGACAAACAAACCTCCTGCCTGGATTTGAAAATTGAAAATTTACAAGACTGATTGCTGAGCTTCCAGGCCCAGGAATGGAGTTAAAAAAGGGGCCCTGTGAGATCAGGGCAGTTTAGGGTGTTCTTCAGTGGTGGGGATGACATTTCCCTCAGAGCTGATAATTTTTCTGGTGGATTTCCCTGTTTTGCCATCACACCATCTCCTCCTCCCAACAACCCGGGCTGTAGTATTGAATTTCTTTTCTGCAACAGCAGCACAGTGAACCTCCTTTGGATCTTTATTTTTTTTCCCTCCCTAGCTTCTGCTGATATGATTATGATCCTGGAGATAGCAGGTCCAAGCTGAGTTCCCACTTACAGCACAGTATCTCGCCGTGTGATGTTTTGAGAATGTGGCTGTCCTCCTCCCCAGGCTGTAAGCAGGGAAAATGTGTCTTTCTTTTGTTAACCAGTCTGACAGTCCTGGAAGCCTGTGCTGGATGTAAATATTTACACAAAACTGACCGCCTTGCAAGTGTTTCCTCTTTGTGCAGCCCTGCTGTACTGGGTCACACTGAGGAGACTTGCTGGGAGTGACTATGTGAGGTGATGTGTTCATCATAAACCCTTCCAGGCTGAGTGGGCATTGCTGCAAGGCAGCAGGGATTTCTGATGTGAATGTAGGGGAAAAAAAAAGTCACAACTAATAGGAGTTGCTCCTAGTAATCCTGGTGCAGAAATCGATCAAAGTCTGGTGAAAAAAAAAATGTTAAAGCAGTAAAGATTTTCTGGTTTTATTGCTAAAATTAGTTACAGTTTTGTGTCATGGGATTAAACCTATTTTATTTTCCTTAAGGGATGTGGAGGTTTGGGGGTTTAATCTTGGGCATTGTGGGGGCTCTAGGAGAACCAAGCTTAACCATGAGAGAGCTGCTGCTCGTGGTGCAGAGCTGCAGCAGATGATCTCAGAGAACTGATTCCTCCCTTCCAGTTTGCAAACGTGTATTTTTGGAGTTGGGGAGCCTGATATAAATCCACTGGCAAGAAGCTGTTCCTCTCCGTTGCCTTTTTAAGAACAGTGATCTGAGTGTCCACAGTGATACCCGGAGATGTTCTGTCCCTGTATTGTCATTGCTGTTGGAAAGCAAGAGACAAAGAGGTTGGTTTGGGCTGCAGGTTGTCAGGAACAAAAAAGAAAATCCATCTCTACAAGGGAAACGGGAGAGATTAAAAAGAAGAGCAAAATGCTGGAAATGGGATGCTGCTGAATGTGAATGTGTCAGAGAGCAGCTCCACAGGGAGAGGTGGAGGAGGTGATGAGGCAGTCACGGAGCACTGAGCCTGGCAGAGGAAAGGGAAGTTCCTGTGGCACAGGTGGGGATCACCTGCCTTCCTCAGCTGCAAAGACACTTCAGCTGCTCAAGGCCCGAGAGCAGCCCCCCAGGCAAAAGCCAAGGTTGCATCACATGTGCCTTTGAGCAGGCTAATTAATCCCAAAATAGCCATTTGACCTTCATCTTCTTAAAGCCCTGCCATGAACCTCTGCACTGGCTGTGGAGCCGCTTTTTCATATGATGAAACAATGAATAATTAAATCATATCAGTTTGTGTAACTGTGATAGGAATTGGAATCGATAAGCATTTTTCTTTTCCTTTTTTTGTTCTTCTAGCGTCGCAAAACGAAATGACAAAACTCACGTGAAACTTGTGTGGAAGTCAAAAGTGTGAGTCTAAAGAAGCAGTACAAGGGGATTAGACCCTTAGGAAGATTAGTGTCTATTAAACATGATGATCTGGATGTGGCTTCTCAAGGCCTGTAAATTGCTGGGCTGTGCACCCTGGGAGAGAGGACCAGGGAAAGGGTTACCTTAAACTCCCTGCCACTTCTTAGCCAGGATGACTTAGGGGCTGGAGAACAGGCTAAGGGAAAAAGGCTGCTGGTTAAGCAAGTTGCAAAATTCTGATGTTCCAGCAGACTTGATCTTGTCTAAAATTAGTCTCCCCAAACACCCCTGTCCCCAGCAGAATGCCCCAGAATTCCTTCATGCTGGTGGCTCCACAGAGCCCCATCCCCAAGCACTGGCCACAAAAATCAGGCATTGCCGTGGAAAGGGAGGGCTGAGCTGAATCCATGGGGTGCTGGTGGGTGTGTGCTTTCTGTCAAAGGCTGGATCCTGCCACTTGAGAGGAGGGCCTGGTCAGCTGGGGAGGAAACACCTCGTGTGTCCTCCTGCCCCTCCAAAAGTTTGGCTGAAGTGCCGGGCCGCTGGCAGGGCTGGAGCTGCCAGGAAAGTGTCAGCAAGCCTCATTCTGGCATTTATATATGAGGAGTAAGCACAATCCTTCTACTATTCCAATGAGCAGCTTTTGCCAAGAAAAATCATTTGTGACTCTTTCTTCCTGCTGTAGCGCTTCTCCAGCAGGCCTGGCTTGGGTTGCTTTAACCCCTGCAGCGCCAGCAGGAGCGGCGAGGCAGAGCGGAGCCTCGTGCACGTCTTGGCAAGTCCTCCCACGTGCCAAGCAGCTCCGCAGCAGACTGAAGCGTCGTCTGGCAGTTAGCTTTTCTTTTTCATCAAGTCTGTTCCTTAGGGCTGCTGCTGCTTTTTTATGTTTTTATTCCGTCCCTGGGGCTGTGGCGGAGGAGGAGGAGGAGGAGGCTTGGGAGGAAGCTGCTTTTTTAGAGAGCTGCTAACCTGAGGAAGGAGAGGAAGAACGGAGCAGGGAAATGGTGAAGTGGCTTGACCCCTGCTCTGTTGTGTTGTCCAGCAGGATGCTGAATCAACAGCACAGCGAGGCTGCCCGTGCTATGTGCTCTTAGAGGTTTGCTCACCTGCGAGTTCAGAAGCAGCTCTTCCTCTGTTCTCTCAATAAAGCCTCAAAGAATAGGAGATGCCTGTGCCTTTTTATGATGCACACTTCAGCTCTTGCAGTGTTGCATATACGCGCTTTTGCCTTTGATCATCGTTTGGAGAGGTTTGCAAGACAGGTTTAGTTGTGTGAGAAATGGATGTGCTGTTCGGAGGGAGCGATTCCTCCCCCTCCCTCTAGGTGCTGGCTGAATTTTAAGTTTATCACCGCCCTGTGCTCTGAGCAGAAAGGCTGTTTGTTCCCTTTGTGTGTCGCTTTACAGGAGAGCACTGCCTTTGCCCTTTTGTAGAGACTGGGCAGCTGCTTTGCTGCTTTGCTGAAATCCTTGATGAGATTTAGCAATTCATGTTTCTCTGCATAAGAAGTTGAAAAAGACAGTAACTCCTTTTGTCTGTCTAGTGTGTGCTTTTTTCTTTTTTTTTTTCCAAAGGGAAAGGAAAAGAAGCAATTTATTTTGTTTTAAAAAAATAACACTTTAATAATGTAGTAGTCTAACCTTTATGCTAATTGCCCCAGGCTTTTAATGAAGCAGCGTAAAATTAGTCCTGTGAGTCTTCATTAATCAAATATAGGAGCTGATGGTATAGTAATAAGATGCTGTGCTGCCTCTGCTCCCCATGCAATGTTGACATTTGCTTACATTCAGAGTAGAAAGCATCTATATTTTTTTTTTTGGGTAGCTCATTAAAATAATTAGCCATGTTTGGCTTTTTGTTTAAAAAAAAATCTTTTCTTAAAAAATCCTTTTAATGAGGGAAGATGAAAACAGACAGGATGGAAAAGTCAAAAGAATCAAATTAAGATAGAAAAACTGACTGCTGGAGGCTTCCTTTGAACGGAAGATTTATGTGTGTTAATGGCAGCTGTTGGCTGGAACCTCTGTACAGACACCTTGTTTGTTATTTGCAGAACTTAGAGCAGAAACAAACAACTTCAAGGGTCTTTGTTGATTTGTTTTGTTCCAAATTATTTTCCAAAGGTGCTCTAAGACTCGCTATGCCTGATGCCTTAAGTTTTAGCTTTCATGATTTCCAGATTCTGTACTGCAATAGTGTGTGACTCTTGAGTTTTTATAAAGTGTCAGCAAGTTCTCTTCACAGCTCAGTCAGACAAAACAATCCTTTTCCAGCCCCAGAACCAAGGACACCGTTGCAGCTTCAGGCCCAGAAAGTGCCAACAACAGCAAACTGAGGAGAGCAAACTGGGAGGATGGGACTGCATAACCTGAAGCTGTGACTGGAGAAATAACACCAAAATGTAAATGGACCAAAACTTATAAAACTGTGAAAACTCAGGACCCACTGCCCATCTTGGGTGTAGCCATGGCCGGGCTCCTGTACTGCCCAAGGTGCATCCTTTGAAGGCCTTTGAGTAAATGTTGGAATTCTGGAAACTCAGATTTTGGGATTTTAGTAGGTAGTAATACATGTGAGTCAAGATGAAGGATTTTGGGTGTTGTCTAAGTTCTTCTTCACCTTCTTCCTTCTTCTTCTTCACCTTCTTCCTTCTTCTTCTTCATGAGTTTGGGTGGTTTTCTGTAATTGGGTGAAAAAGGTCCACAGTGCAGCCTTGGGTGGTCATTATTGGGTCAGAAATATAAATAATACAGGTGTCAGCTTGTTATTGGGTAATTAGAGCTTAACCTTGGAAAGAGTTAGAGGTGCTCCATTTTACCTCATTTCTCTGACTCACCAGTTAGAGCTCACAGCTCGTGAGTCTGTAAATAGATAATAATTAATAAAAATCCAAGTCCAAACTGGAAATCTACATTTCCTGTGTATTATCCACCCTGACCTTGGCAGAGAAAAAGAAGCCAGAACCTTCATAAACAAACACCTACTTTATTCCTCTAACACTGCCTGGCCCCTGTACCAGGCAGCCTCCCAAGGCATCGTGCCCCCTCTCTGTCCCAGGACTCGGTGCTTGCCTGGGGGATGTGCCCGTGCACACAGGTGCTGGTCCCTGCCCCTCTCCAGGTGAGGGAGCTCTGCTGTGCTGGGGTGGATGAGCCAGGACATCATCCACCAGGACACATCCCCGTGGAGATGTGGGAACTGTGCTCTGAGCACGTTCTGCTGGAGCTCTCAGAGCCTGCTGGGCTTCTGCTGAGCCCTGGGTTCAGCAGTGCTTGAACACCCTCCTCTCACAAGAGACACAGCCCCAGTGCCCAGCCCTCACTAGAAGTTTCAGGGTGTTTTCTAAGAGCCAAATCCTGGAGCTCCAGAGCAGAATCACATCCACATCTGTGCTCCCTGGAGGGAGGGGTAGGCATCTGCTCTCATCTCCAGTCTCCCATCTCCACTTCAAAAGCATTTCAGTATTTTCTGCTCTGTCTGCTGCCTAAGTAGAAACTGCTGTCTGCTATAAAAACGTTTGCAGAGTAATGGTGTTTGTGTTGAAGATGCTGGTGGAGCAGCTTTGGGTTTTACCGGGCGGCTCTGAAAGGCCCAGGAGGAGCCGGGATAATGCTCCTCACCGAGGACCTGTCAGCCCCTGGTGCCAGCCCTGGGAACGTGCAGGACACGGCTCCTCTCGGGAGAGCTGCACTGGGAATGTGCCCTCTGGCTTGTGGAGAGGATGGCTCTCATTTCAGAGCTCAGGCCCTGGTGGCAGGGCAGCACAGCCCTGATGATGCCGCTCCTGCCTCTCCGTACATGCTCATGCACATTTCCAGATGAAAAGTGATGGTGGCCCGCTGGGAATGTGGGAATCAGGCAGCCTGCACTCAGTTCCTGTGTTGGCCATATGGGATTAGCAGCTCTCCTCTCCTTTCCCTTCCATCTTTCTCTTCCTGTGCTGCCCCTTCCACAGGCACAGAATGGAGATGAGGATATCCCTTTCTATTAAAAAAGAAGTTGGCTATCAGTGGGTGATGTTTTTAAAAAGAACTTTGTGATTTCACTGCTTAGAAATGACTGATAGTTCAGCAATTCAGGCAGAAAGGAAGTTGGATTCCCCCCCACGTGCTACTCCTCCCCATTTCTACCCATGTGCTTGCTTCCAGATAAGTCATATTTCATTTCTGATCTGTTTTCTAGTGTGTTCCAGCATCTTTCTCATTGCCAGATTAACAGCTCTTCTCTCCCAGTAAAATCTTTCCATTCTTCCTCTTCAGAGAGCTCCATAAAATTTGTGTTTTCTGAAGAGCGTTAAAGTAGGTTACACAGCACTTTGACAGCCTGGGGTGTGGGGACTGTGAAGGTGAGGGAGCAATCCACAGCAGGAAAAGTGCTCCATTTCCTGCACTGAAATTCTTGGTAGGAGCCTCAGCAACCTAAAATAGCTGCCTCCAGAGGACTCCCACAAAAGTCTTATCCTCGGATTGTTTCACCCCCCAGCCCTCTGCTGCCTTCAGTTTAAAACTTTCTTTTTTTTTCCCAGCTAATGTCACCCTCTTCCCTTTCTGTTGTTACCCAGTTCTGTAAACACAGACTGCCATGGAGCATGCTCCACAATTATTTGTGAAATTTAAAAGAAAATAAGTGCCTGAAGCTTAGCCATGTGCAGTGGTGCAGTTATTTCTCACCCTGCACAGTGGGCAGACAGAGTCCAGCACGTCCCAGGAGCAGGAGAAACCCCAGAAAACCCTCAGGGCTGAGAGGGTTTGAAAGCCTTGGCTTGCAGCAGGAGGAGCAGTGTGATGGGTGAGTTCACGTGTATGCAAAACCTGGCTGATGAGGTGTGGGATCAGATCTCTGCTAATTACAGGGTTCTTTCTGATCCTCTGGCCAGTGGGGGCAGGTTTGGTGCAGGTCAGATCAGTGTCAGCCAGAGGCAATTCCTAAGGCAGGAGTGAGCTGTCAGGGTTGGTGATGGGCAGCGTGGCCAGGGCTGGGCTTTGGCTTGGAGTGTCCCACAGTGTGAGATGAAAGCAGGCAGGGAGTCCTGGG
Source organism: Sinosuthora webbiana (assembly GCA_013397395.1). NCBI lineage: Eukaryota > Metazoa > Chordata > Aves > Passeriformes > Sylviidae > Sinosuthora > Sinosuthora webbiana. The sequence goes on along the minus strand of VXBN01001086.1, from coordinate 59,716 downwards.
GTGTTCCCTGAGCTGGCTCTGGGTGCTCTGCTCACAGGCAGGGGAGGCACTGGGGACAAAGCCTGCAGCCTTAGGCCTGGCTTAATCCCACTGCTCACACCAAGCTCTTGTGACATCCTTGGGCAGCACTAGTCTCCAAGCTTTAATTCTGTGTCTGTAGGGTGAGAGCACACGTGCTTTATCCACACTTTTGGTGAAGTGCTTAAAGATCCATAGGAACCAGCTCAAGGTATTATGGTTGTTAATGTAAATACGTGTTATATCACAATGTTTATTCCATGGAATATATTTATCCATAAAATTCTGTTACATTTATATACAGCTCCAAACACCCTGGAAGCAGCTAGGTGTTGACAGAACAGCTGCAGTCTTTTACTATGTACAATAAATACAAATGGATATAAACAGTATCCATCTGTCAAGCTCAGTTAGATGGTTTAAACATAAAGCTATTTTGTTCCTGTAATTGTGTTTAGATCTGAAATGATAGAGGTTTGATTTTTCTTTACATAGCGATAAGGTACAAATTCCTTTGAATTGCTTTGACTCCTGATTTATTGCAATAAATTAAATAATAATCCATCCTGTCTCGTTTCACCCCTTCTCCAAGAAAAGAGAGCTCACTGCTCAGGCACTGAAGCATCCTGCTCACAGTAAGCCACCCTTTCCAAGCTCGTAAGCACCTGGGCCTGTGACCTCTGTGTTTACAAGATATTTATTGCTGCTTGCACCTTCCACTGCTCTAGTGTTATCACTTCAGTGCCTTGTAAAATTTGATTGTGTTTAATAAATGTATTCAGCGTTATTGCTGAGCAAGTCTGACGATTTACCCTTGTTCCTTCCCTCACAAACCCAGACACCTTCAGAACCCACATATTTTCTCAGCTACGTGTGTTATTGCTTGTGTTGTATCGGAGGCAATTTTGGATGCATCTCAATTAGATCATTTTTCTAATTAAATAAGTGCTTGTGGTTGTAACGTGAGCGTGTCTCTGAATACTGAGTGAGTGTGATTCACTGCAGTGATTTCTCCAGCTCCTGTTGTGATGTTTGCTTTCTAAAACTCGTCTCCTGGCACGGAGGCGTCTCATCACCTTCCCCGTGCTGACCTCTGGAGCTGATGTTAGCCAGATGTGTTCAGCTCCCTCCTTCACCACAGGCTTCCTGTGTGACATCAGGGAGATCACTCGGTCTCACTGCTCTGGTTCTCCCTCTGTAAAACAGTCACCAGAACCCTCAGCTGCTCCTCGGAGCTTCTGGGGAGCTGAGGCTGTGAATATGAGTGGCAGCATTGTGTCAGGAATGTCTGAAGACCTGTGGTGGTCTTCACCTGCTCCTCCTCACCATCATCCACCTGAGCATGGGGGGACAGTGAAGCAGATGTTGCTCTGTTGTGGCACAGGTGGCTTTTATTCCTTTGTCTTTTTGTGTCCTAGTGTTCCTCCTTAAGAAAATAAGGTTTAACAATATGAAAACTCTGTTTAGTGCACCTGAGGGGGTTTAAGCACCATCTCCTTGGTGTGGCTTCTCCTGGGTCTGTTCCTTGCCCAAGCAGCCTTCACTGCTACCCTGTTACCAGCAAAATCACATGAGAAAAGAGTGGACAAACAGCTGCAGGGTGGTGCTCCTATTACTTTACTTTTTCGCTTCATTTTGTGGGGAATATCTTCCCAAGAATGGGAAATCAGGGATGGAGACACTAGTTGTGCTTCTGTAAGACTGATGGAAGCTCACTGGTGGTGGCTGGAGCATGTCTGGGTGCCCTGTAAGCTGCTCAACTGTGGTGTGTGAGTTTGTGCATCCTCCTGGGCTCTGAGGAACAGGCAGAGGCCTGTAAAGTCTCACTGCAGACTAAGTATTTCTGTTCTATGTATAGAAGGAGGAGAAGGGCTTTTCTAACTGTCAGAAGTGAGAAAAAAAGGACAAAGTTTAGAAAGTTAAAGGCAGGCAAAGAGATTCTTGTCTCTTCTTCCATTTCTTCTCTTTAAACGTCCATCTTAAAACTATCACAAACTGCATCACGCGGCTTCTTGCTCTGGATTAATTGTAACTAAAGCCCACAGTGGAGTCCACACAGGCCAGTGTATGGCCCTGGTGTAATTTAGTGGCTGTGCAGCTCAGGATGTGTTCAGCTGGAGCAGTCCCTCAGTCCCAGCCCTCTCTGCTGTGCCTCATCACACCAGAGACAGATCAGCCTCTGGGACGTGTGGGAGCCACTTCTGTCACCAGAGCAACCTGACATTAAACTTACTTTCCTCCCAAAGATGTTAATTGCTCTTGTATTTTATGGAATTTCCCTGAGTTCTTGGAAGTCAAGAAGCTTTGGTTGTAAGCAAATAATGGTTTGAGGGAATGTGTCACTAAATAATAAATATGAGTGCTGGTGGAGCAGAAATCCAACGTGCTGTGCTGTCATTCGTGGAGAGTTTCCCCCTTGCCAGAGTTTCAGGTGCAGATTTCATCGTTGGGCCAGTTCAGGTGTCTGCTTTGAAAAATCCTTTCTTTCCAAAAAGCAGCAGAGTAACAAAGAATAGGAAAGAACTCTGGTGTGATGGTGCAGTGCAGCCTGCATTAAAGCCTGGCTTTTGTGGGCTTTTGCTTGGATTCTAAGTCACTGCTTCAAACAGCCTCCAAGGATTTCAATAGATAGGTGACAAATGTGTAATGGAAGACCATTGCTAAAATTCACAGATGTGCCCAGGTTACATTTTCTTCACAGAGTCTGGCCCTTAATAATCAATATTCCATGGACTTTCTGATACACTTGAACGTGAAAATTGCATTTGAAAACAGATGATAAGCCCTCTGAAATACTCTTTACTAGTGACTGGCCATCTATTTCTGCCTTTTCCTAATTTTTTTTTTATACTTTTAGAACACAAAAATCTATTTTGTTTCTTTGAAAGCAAGTGCTTTTCTTTTCAGGGAGTTACTGTAACTGGCAGCATCATTTTGGAATGGGGGAATCTTCCATAACAGTAGAGGGAATGTAGAAGATTAACAAGTATCAGCGTGGATAAAGTGTCAAAACCAGAGACTGAAGCAAACAATCATATTTTATAAAATCCATGCTTGCAGACCAGGATATAAAATTCAGTGCTCCTGAAATATCTCAGTCTGTAATGGATTTTTTTTTCTTGATGGCAGTGGGAGGTTTGCACAGAGATCATGACCTTTATGTAGCTATGTTCTTATTATTTATTCAGAGCCATCTTGTCACGTTCAAAGTGAAAATTTTTTCCTTGTTTGGCCAGGACCAATTCTGGTCTTTTTCTTCTCTTCCATTTACTGTGTCTCCTGCTCTGCTTGCATTTCTCTGGGCTTTCTGTGCTAAGCCCCTGTGCCCTGCTGCTTCCCTGTGCTCCCCCTCAAAGCCTTCCCCATGCTGTGTGAAATGACAGGGTTCCAGTTAGCTGGGCTCATTCCAGGTAGGAATGATCCATGATCCAGCCTGAGGACAGCTTGGTCATGCCCTGGAGGCACCACCAGCAGCTACTGAAGTGCCACCACTGCCATGCCCCAGGGAGAGCAGGTGCCTTGAGCCTCCTCTCTGAAGTGTGCTCCACATCCTCAGCTGTTTTCAGGGTTTTCACATCCTTATGGGTCACGTGCTGCATCTGATTGAGAAAGGTCTGGTTTCCTTAAAGGCGTGAAGGGAAAAGGAGTGGGAGATGGAGCCCAGGGATCCAGGGCCAGGTGGGTGTGAGGATGTGGAGGCTACAGACAGACAGGAAAGCTGTCGTGCTCTGGGCTGTGCTGATTTATCTTGCACTTTAAATATTTCTGAGTGGACTAGAAACTGCTCTCCTTTGTGCAAGCCAGTGTGCCGTGGCAATTATTGTGAGCAGTGAGCCCTCCCTACCCTGTGCCTGGGCTGGGAGGTAACAGAGTTCCTGCCTGAGCCTCTCTGCAGGGCTGGGTCAGTTCTGCAGTGAGGGATGGGGAGTGTGGGCAAAGTGCAGACGTGTTGCTGTTGTTTGTATGCAGCTATTCAGTCTTTCCCTACACTTGAGACTGAAACCTGTTTTTCTGGCACTGACCTTATCGAATAAACATTGATTCAAGAGCTGAATGTCCCACTTACATTTTTCCATTTGACAGCCAACAGAAATGCACAGGCACAGTGTGAGCTCCTTCAAGGAGGCAGAGTGAGAATTTTGTGATTCTTTTTTTTCACTTACAGTCTAAACTCTGCTATTAAATACCTATTTCTCTATATTTCTCTATACCCCTCCACACCCCCCTTCTCCTGCCCAAAGCCCACTGCTTGGCTTTCATTCTGGCCTTCTTTTTCCTGTCAGGGAATATTTGGGTTTAGGGCCTTTAGACTGGCAGCACTGGAAAATTAAGTCGTCATTTTGTCTGCAAACCTGCCACTGTGTCCCTGGGCACAGGGCAAGCTCCCTGCCAGTGACTTCAGCCTCTCTCTCAGAGCATCTTCCTGCTGCAGGTGCAGGAGGTAATTCACATTCAGTGCCCATCTCTCCCTGTTCTCTTGAGGTGCCAATTATCCAGCATTGTGTCAGGTTAGATCTGGGGGTGTGTGTGGAAGGACCACAATTAGCTGGTGCAGGGTGGAAAGCTGAGGGTGCTGACAGTCAGCCCTGGCAGCGAGATGAAGTGGGGAAGGACAAAACAATCTGGACGCAATTAGAGTCCTGCCCACCTTCTCCCACAGCCCCTTTCAAACACACAAATGTGCATCTTCCTTCAAGGATGAAAAGGTTTGGGCTTCGTGCCCCATCCTCCACCTCCCACTCGTTTCTGTGTGTCTGCACTTGTGCTTTCCAACAGGGGAGGAATGTTCAGTCCCACAGGGAATTGTTCCTGCAGTGTCTCTGGCTCGGAGCAAAGCTGGAGGTGGTGGATCTCCCAAGGGAAGTCTCTTCTCATGAGGTTTATGGCTCGCTTTTGCAGATCTCAGGGAGGCTGCTGCTGTTCAGGATGGGAGATGGAAGTTGAGAAGGCAGCTGGAAATGCACCTGCTGAAATGTTCTTCATGCACCCACACTGATTAAAGTATAGCCTACCTCTTTTTCCTGTTTCCCTCATAAAAGATGTGTTGGGTGGAGCTCATCTGTCTAGAGGAAAGGAAGGCAGGGTAGTGGAGACTGGATTCTCTTTCTGTCTGTCCTTTGATCCTCCTGTGTAAGTTGAAGGTTTTAGAAATTATTAAAAGCTTCATGCAGGGCGAATACTTTCAGAGGAGACTGAACCTGCAGAAGTAAGTTCCAGCTCTATGGTTCTCTCACAAGCTCAAGGCTGGGGTATTAAATCCCAACACAGTGATCAACATGGTCAAAAGAGCAGGATGAGCGTGGAAGTGGGTTGACTTCTGCACATTTTCAAAGCCTTGTTTCAAACTTACCCTTAAGAGCTTTTTAGGAGAGCCTCTCAAGTGGAGAAGGTAATGCTGATTGAAGCAGCTTTCTGTGGTGCTGGGGTTTTAGGCACACAATAAGCTGCTCTGCTCTCTAAGTGGCCAAAAGAAATAGCTAATACCTGGCATGATGATGTGGTGCATTTAACCCTCCTGATTAAGAAATGTTATCCTTTCCCTTCAGTCTTTCTGATAGGCAGCAATCACCTGTCACTCCTTTTTAGCATATCCCACACATTAAATGAATGCTTCAATTTTGATAGTGATAACAAGAACAACTCTGCACTTAAATTGAGTCTGTGGTTTCCAAAGTGCTTAAGAAACTCACAGCTAATTCTGCCACTGTGTATTTCACTGTAATTTTCCATACCTGGAAACCTACAGAGTGATGCTAGTAAAGCCTGTAGTCATAAATTGTGCTTTTGGTGAAGACTCCACTCTAACCTGATCAGTCAAGTTTTTTTCTAGTAGAATAAATTGATGCTGAGCTGGGAATGAAACTCATTTCATGAGGAGTGTAGTTTTTTATTCTAGTCTCTAAGTGTTACTGTCCTTCCACCCACAAGGTATCACTGGTTCTGTCTCAGCAGCAAATATTAACCCCCAGCAACATTACAGAGTAGTAGGAGGAAGCTGTTTCATCAGTGGTTTTTCCTTGCTAGAGTACAGGCTGCAGCCAGTTTAAAATAACCAGGCATTTCTTGTCATCTGCTTTAAATTGCTGAATCCAGCAGCCCTGGAGAACGAGGCCACCTCTCAAGAACCTGCCTGTGCTGCCAGCGTTCCTCTGAGCAGCAGGGAGGGAAGAGCCTCTTCCCTCTGAAGCAGCATCAAAAGAGCTGTCGTGTGTGTAATGCCCTGTCTCCCAGCCTGCAGTGTCTGAGTGTGAGACTCCCTTTATCATAATGCAGAAAATCATCTCAGAAACACGCACTTGGGGATGGAGAGGATTATGTTTTCGTTAGTGTCTGATTGCCTTTTCCAGCAATCCCTCCTCGGGCATTAAAGCCGTTGCTCTTTGCAAATGCCGTTGTTTTGGGGGCTGTCGTGTGGTGGATGGGAAATAGAAGTTGTGTTGTTTTGTACCTCAGGCCTGTTCCAAAGCAGCCTGACCATCTTCTGTTGTGACAGTGTAAAAGCTGCCACCCTCCACCTCCAGAAACAGGCCTAGAGCTGAGCTAAGTGGGCGTTCTCACTTAGGAGGGTGTCAAGACATTAAATTTAGGTCTGTGGTACTTTGCTGTGAGGTTCCTGGGCAGACTTTGGAAGCTCTGTACTACCATTCCCTCTCTGTACATCACGGACAGAAGTAGCTCCTGTAGGCTGGGAAGAGTTATCAGTTCCTGTAGGCTGGAGAAAGAATTGGAGACATTCAGCAAACTGTGAAACAAGGCTCACCAACCTTTCTGTCTCCACTGACCCCATGGCCAAAAGCTCTGGGGTGACCACACACATCCCACGTGGTGCAGAGAGCCTCAGGAGAAGTGTGTGAGCAGGAGATGGCCCTGGTTCCTCAGGGAGCCCCGGGACAGGCCAGGGCTGCACAAAGCCCTCTGTCTGGGCTGCCCTGCTGTCCTGAGCCTCAGCAGCTCCTGCTGGCCTGCTCCTCTGCTGTGACTGATCACCCCCAGCTCTCACACCAGCACTGCTCCTGGCTGCTCCTCCTCGGACAAGGGACCTGCTGGTGTCCTGCTGGTCACACCCCAGGCTGGCTCTGGCTGCTCCTGGTCTGGGGATGCATTTTGTGAGGACTGGCTGGTGTGATGGGTTAGACTTGTCCAGGGCAGTCTCTTACACTGCAGCACATCCTACTTCAGCGATGGCACACCTCTAGAATACAATGATTTTTCTTTTGCTATTTATTTGCCATGTCTGCTTTTTGGTCTTTTGGAAATGACAGAGACCTTTGCTGCAGCTCAAGAGGCTAAAACACAATGATCCTAACCAGGAGAACTGGAGCTATGCTAGTTAGCCGAAGATTTTCATGTTTTCTCTAAGGTCTTCTCTTTTTAACAGTTGTCTTCATTGAGGCCCAGGAGTTAGATTAACCATCATCATAGTCTGCCCCAATTAGAGACTGGGGAGAAAGAACCACGGCAAACTGGTGTTTGTAATTGTCTGCTGAGCAATTACCCTTTGGGACATCGGGGCTGAAGTGGGAGGCAGGGCACAGTGGAGAGAGGCATGCTGCTATAAATGTCCCTTTAATTGGGCTGCCTGACACAGAAGGAGTTTGACACTCAAGAGGTTAGACCATCTGGTGTATGGGAGGCCTTGCTTTATAGATGTTTAACTTTTTTTTAAAGTACACTGAAGAAGCATTACTGATTCCCATGTCATGAGGCTGTTAGACATGGAAAGCCTGGTGAAAACACTTGAGCGGAGGCTCTTGAAAGCAGAAAAGTGGTCTCAAGCAGTTTAACTGCTACTTAGAGTGTGCAGTTTGCTGTGGCACGTTCTCTTCCTGCCCCCAATCCAGCTGGGTTTCTGCAGGGAATTATCTTAATGCTCTGTGGAAAGACACATAAATAACTAAGCACGAGATTGTGCATGAAGCGCGGTCTGAATGTGCGTGTTGTGCTGTGTGTGTGTGTGTGACTGTAAATATTTGTGACATGGCAATATAACCATGGCATGCACAGTACTGGTGAGGAGTTTCAAAACAGATCAGCTTGTGTAGGAGTAGGGCTTTCCTAAGTTAAAGCCAAGAGTATCCATGAACCAAACTCCTCACTGTACCTGGAGAAATCCCATGAAGTGCAGGAGGAGCTGTTCTCCCTATTTTAAAGGGATGACAGCTCATACTCTGTCACATGTTTTCTCATCACAAAGTCTGTTTTCATTTCCAAAAATACGCAAGTGAGGCAGAAAGGCATTCATATTTAGATTTTGTATATTTTGTCATGGTTGTGTAACTGCTCTTTAAGATAAAAGCCGTGGAATGCCTTGGTTTGTAGGGGGCCTTCAAGATCATCTCGCTCCAAGGCCCTCTGCCCATGCTGGGGGTCAGCTCAGGGCACAGGGGGGTTTCTGGGTGCCAGCACGTGGCCAGGGCACGTTGAATTTCTGTCCATCAATACCCTGAAGTGCTTCTCCTCCATCCATGCTCCACCTGCCCGTGCTTGTGCTTGGGATTGCCCTGGCCCAAAGCAGGACCTTGGGACGGATTCCTGGAGGATCTGTTCCATGGTCCTGCCTGGCACAGAGGTGAGACTGACCTGCCTGCAGCTCCTCACCTCTCCCTCATTTCCTTTTTCAAAAATGGAAGTTGTGTTTCCCCTTCTTCAGTCAGGGGCAATGTCACTGGGCTGCCACAACTTCTCAAATATGATTCATATGCATTTTTATTCTTTTTTTTTCCTAATCAGTAGGATTTACAGTGAAACCAATGTGCATGCACACTGAATTATCTTCTGGTGCTCTTTGGTTTTGCTTTTGTTTGTTTGGTTGGGTTTTGTTTGTTTGTTTGTTTGTTTGTTTGTTTTCATGCAGGAAGGTGGGGCTAGTACCAGCTATTGCTGAGAGCTCATAGTCAGCATTCCTGTTTCCTGTGATTTTCACCAAACTGGGAGCCTTGGCTGTGAAAGGGGTGTGAGGCATTATAAAGAAGAGGAACTTTCTAGAGGGAAAGGAATTTAAGCAGAGTCACTGGAGCATGCAAAGTGTGAGTTAATTGCTGTGTTTTAAGTGTAAGAAACTGTTTAGTGTAATTTTAGAACTGAGCAGAACATTCATGTGGGTCCAGGAGCGTGTCAGGCTCCTCCATAACCTCCCCTTTCCCTGACTGCAGTTACACTGTGTGACTTTTCTACGATTATGGTTATTTGTGTCTGTAGGATTTACAGTAACAGAGCCCTGATCTTTGATGGGATTTCTTAGAGCCATTGCAATGTGTTTTGAAAAGGAAACAGTCATTTGTGGTGGCCTCAGTTTTGACAGCTGAAGGTTTCCTATGGTGGCAGTTATTTAGAAGACTAAGCTTTTGTGTGGTGGTGTGAGAGTCCCTGGCTTAGAAGTCTTTTTTGCATCTGGAAGTTAAAGGTGAAAATACTCCTGCCCGTCTCTGTTGTGCAGTTCTCCTCCGTGCTGTCAACAGGGCGCCTGCTGGTTGTGTTCTTTGTTGCTGCTTTTAAAAAAAAATTCAAGGAAGAGGAGAGCAATCATATTTAATAATGCAATTACAATCAGGGGAAGATGTTTATCCTGTAAGATTCCAACTGCTGGAAAAGCCCTAGGGCATTCTGGGAAATGAGATGCAAATATCCAGGATTACCTCTCCCTAAAAATACCAGAATCAAACAACAACACCACTCATTGCTCCGAGCAGTGTATTAAGTGATTAGGCTGTTGTTGCCTCGAGAAGCTTTGGGCTCTCCAGCCAAAGGACCAGTCCAAACCAAACACGGCGCTGGCGACGGCAGAGCCACGTGGGGCTGTCCCTGCTCCCCTCCCTGTGCTGCAAAAACAGCAGCATTTAACAGTTTGGCAGCCACAGCTGAAGCCTTCACACAGGTAAAAGCTCTGAGAGGAACAGAAACCACATCTCGTTTTTCTCTGTTAGCCAAAGGCTCTTGGGCTGGCTGGTGGCAGTTTGTAAATGAAGACACATCTTGGTGATGCTTTGTGATGAAATCCATTTGCAAAGTCCCAGCTCCTTCTCTAAGCTGGCCATGAGAGGTATTATTCGTTGGGTGAAAGTTCTGAAGAAACTTCAGTTGTGGTGCAGCAGCAGCAGCAATGCATCCCATGCAACACTGGGTGCACCCTGTTTCTTTCTGTTTGCTGGTTGCCAAGCAGTGCTAACCCCTAATGTCAGTTCTAGGATGACAACAGTTGTATTCTATATTTAAAGAAAGATCAAATATTAAACATAACCATTTCAAGAACCAATCTGAATTTAATTTCAGAAAAAAAAATGTTAGCGGTGAAAATCTTGATGTTGGCTCTCTAAATTTAAGGCTTCATTGAATCTGAGCTAAATTACAGACCTATGTTGCTAAGCACATGAACTAGGGCCAAAACATGCTTTTCAGTCAATTAGACAACCCAAAAATAACTTCATATGGTACTGAGCTGAACTTCTGTCTATCCAAACTGAATTTGAATCCACTCCCACTGGAAACAAAGGATTCAAACACCCATTTTCCTCTAAGTGCTCATTAACAAGGGCATGATCACAGTACTTTCCGTTTTATACGCTGGAATTCAAGCAGAGAGATTAAAGATTATTTGGAATTAAATTTTAAAAAATTTAAGATACATATTTCAAGATGTTCTAATGGTATTCTTGTACTGATTTTTTGGATCAGAAGATCAAGGTCCTTAGTTTTCATAATCTCCTTTTTGGGGGTGGTGATTTACACAGTCTTATTTCATTCAGGTCCATTCCCTGGAAGAGGCTGCACTTGGCAGGTTTGCTGTGCTGTGTTATCACAGGGGAGAACAGGAGGTTTCTCTGCCTCACGTGTCATTCCCTGGCTTTGTCCCCTTTCATTTGCTTGGTGTGTGGGGAGGGCAGTGCTCGGGTAGGGGCTGTCTTAGAACCTCTGTCCCCGTTCCTGGGGGAGCACGGGGTTTGGAGGGGTTCCTGTTGTGCAGTCACATGCAGTGTTTGCTGTTGTGCAGTCACATGCAGTGGTTTCTGTTGCAGTGGTTGCTGTTGTGCAGTGACATGCATGGTTGCTATTCTGCAGTCACATGGAGTGTCATGCAGTGACATGCAGTGTTTGCTGTTGTGCAGTGACATGCAGTGACATGTAGTGGTTGCTGTTGTGCAGTGACATGTAGTGTCATGTAGTGACATGCAGTGACATGCAGTGTTTGCTGTTGTGCAGTCACATGCAGTGGTTGTTGTGCAGTCACAGGCAGTGGTTGCTGTTGTGCAGTCACACACAGTATTTGCTGTTGGGCAGTGACATGTGGCTGTCTCATCTCTCACCCCTGTGAGTCCTTTACCTGTCACTACTTTACCCCTCCCTCCTCTGCTGCTTCTCTGTTGCTCCTCCCGGGGCAGGTGAGCCCACAGCAGTGAGGGAGAGTGGGCACAGAAACCACTGAGGCCGTGCTGCTGCTCCAGGAACGTGCTCACACCTCTCTGTGTCTTGTTTCCTTACTGCCAAAAATCCACAGAGGTAAGGTGGCAGATTTAAGGTCTCGGGATAATACTGTGGGATCATTTCTAGCTGGCTGAAGGACCCCCATGAGAACAGTGTCCCAATGTGGGAGACAATGTCCACGTGCCCTGAGGAAGCAGAGACTTCAGGTGAATGATGGGCAGGTACAGCAGCAGAAAGGGTAAATATTACGGCAGGAGTTATTAGCATCTATCACATTGCACAAAATGAAGTGTGCAAATGGCATGTAAACTGAGTTAATAGCTCTGTGTTTGTGTGTGTGTGACTGGTTTCTGGATAGGAGGGTATTGATCACGGCTGTTGTTTGCAGCAGGGCAGAGCAATGTGCACTGCAATGGGAAATGAGCTGGGGAACAGTAACAGAAAGGGAAGTAATAAGACAATAAGAGACAAAAAGCAATAAGAAGTTCAGACATTGCTGTGTCTGGAAGGGGCCATGACCTGGCTGTGGTATAGAACACATCCTGGTGAGGTTTTTTCCTCTTAACACCAGGGAACCCTCCTGTTCCCTTCATCTGAGCTGTCCTAGGGAAGAAAGGGAGACTTTCTGCCTTAGGACATCAAGCTTTTAGAAATATTTGCAGGTTTTCCATCAGTTAAGCAGCTTATGTACCACAGAAACTCCACACACCTGCAAACAAGGCATTTGTACTTCAGCCTTTGTGGTTCAGCTGTGACTTACGAGGCAGGATTTGGTTCTTGAATTAGTAACCAAGATCAACCCCTGCCTTTAGGCACCTGTTCCTGGTACAGGGGAGGGAAAACCCTGAACTTCAAAGCTAACATTGCATACAACATCCTGCAATGTGCAGTCACTCAGTCTACCTTCACCGTGGGATGGATGGAACGCAGACACCAAAGAGCCCAAGCTGGAATGGAGCAAGGGAGAGCCAAGTGTTTCCCTGCCTGCTCCCACTGAACTTCTGCCACAGACAGGGCAGTGAGATGGAAGCTGTCTCTTCCAGGAGCCTTTTCCCAGCCCTGGAGATCACTGAATCTGAATATAAATATTTCCCCTGGACCATGCTGCTTGTAGACTTGTCACAAGTTGCTATTCCAACAGCACCAGGATTAAGGAGTGAGGACAGAAGGGGTGGAAAAAAGCTTGCATAAATATTTTCTGACACTTGGTTTAAACACGCAGAAGTCGTCAATCTTGTCAATATTCCCACTGAGATCTTTGTGCAGCTGAGGCTTAGGGAAGAGCTTTCCTTGCCACGTGCTGCCGACTTGAAACTACAGCAGTTTATGTATTGAAGAGGAAGAGATTTAGAGGTAAATGCCAGGTGATCATTGTGTCTTATGCAGGATGGATCATGGCCAAAACTAATCTTCATTTTCACTACTAGCATGATCAAAGAGGGAGGAAAAGAAGCCCAGCTGTCTCTGGGGTATCTCTGGCCAGGCAGGAGGGGACCATGCACTTGCTTATTCCTGGTGTCACAAGTCAGCACCTGCTCTGCCAAGTTCAGTCACCAAAGGGATTTCCTTAGGGGAGCCAGCAGTGCAGAGCTGCTCAGCTGGAGGGACTGAGGACATGAATTGGTCTGTTTGATGGGTTTGAACTGGGTGGGGACAGGGAATTTAAATCTTGATCACTGCATACGCTGTAGTAGGGACAAGGCAGCTGTGCTTGCTGCTGTTGTTGCTGGGCTGCTTTTGGAACTGTGTAGAAAAGACCCTGAGTTTTATGTTACTAAAAGAAAGGGCAGGAATGAGGAATTCTACCAGTTGAGTTGTGTTTTATTAGCTGCTAGCAGTGGGCACAGGATGTGTGTTATGTAGCTAAGCTGCTCTAATTCCTTCCAGGAGAGGTTACGTGTGCCTGCATGGCTGGTAAACTGAGATTAATTTATTCTGTGGCCTTGGCAGGCTCTGGTAAACAGCATTGCTACAGGGAGTTATGGGGGAGAGTATCAGATGTCAAACTCAGTTTGGTCTGACAAGACAAAGGTTTTGGGGTTGTTTAAAACCCTTTTCATTTTGTTTAATATTTGGGCTCTTATTCGAGTTTGTTTGTAAGTGTAAACACAATTCTGCCCTCTGAGTGTGTGTAGGCAGTGGGAGGGTTCCTTTGTCCATACAAAGACAGGTTACTGCAGACATCCACTTGCTTTTAAGTGATTTTGCCACTCTTGTCTGAAGGGTGTCAGAGGCTGGCAGTGCAGATAGCCAGCTTCTGAGTCACAGGGATATGCAAAAAGGGACCTTGTTGATGTGCTGACCTTTGGATAATTACCTTGATTTGTTGGTGTGTGACTTATAACTCAAGGAAAGGCTGTCCTTCAAAGCAAACCAATGAATAAGACAAAAAAAAAAGAAAAAGGACAGTCCAGTTCTTGTCTTTAGTTAGAGCAAAAGCCCAGCTTGAAAAGCAAACCCCTTTGGAGTGGCTCAGCTGTGAATTGAAAAAAAGGGAGCAGTTTCAGTAGGTATTGACCAAGCAGAGTACTGGGGCTGTTCTGCAGTCTGGAATCATATATCACCACAAAAATGCAGAGATCCAAGCTGGTCTTATCTGAGTTTGGGTGTAGAACTGAGTTTTTCCCTCAGCTGAGGTTCAGGCTGCCTTGACTTTTCTCTCTGACTCATTTGAACCATAAATGTGTGCAAATGCTTGTGACTTGCACACTGCTGCTGGTGCTTTATCAGGCAAAGGGCTTACCCTGCTCCAGAGCAAGGGAATTGTTGTTGCTCTTGGTTGGAACAGCCTGGGGTTCTCAGATCTATGGGATACAATGGCACTGCCCTGTTTGGTGCCTGCCCAGGGTCTCTCCCTGGTGTCCTTTGTTAGAGTTGCATAAATACTTTTCCCATTAAAGGAATCAAGCCTTGCCTGATCAGCATTTAGAGCCAGGAATAACTGAAATGCAGCCTTTTGCATTAAATGGCGTTGTGGGTTATGGTGGAGAGTAAAAAGCCCATTATTCCATCAGGGAAAAAGAGAGCCTGCTTTTCCAGCTTGGCTGAATGATTCTGTGGGTATATCCCTGAACCTGAACATGGGCATTAGAGCCCAGATCTTTCTAGATTTTGCATTTATGTATCAGTGTTGGTCCTTGCAACTTTAATGTAGCCACATGCATTGCAGTGGTGAAATTCTGGGCAGATTCTTTGGGCTGCTGCAATCCCACCGCAGGTCGTGGGTGTCCTGGGTGGGAGAAATGGTGGTCAGAGGTACCTTCTGCAAATTCCTGTACCCGTGTCCACAGCAAAGCCAAGAACCTCTGGCATTTTTCCATGCACTGCTTTGCTCCTTAAGTGCCTCTGTACAAGTGTTGAGCTTGCTGTTAAAGAGTTATGATGTGAGATCCAGATCTGTTCCCATTTAGTTCTGATCTTCCCCCAACATTTGTTGCCCAGAGCAGCTGTGGCTGCCCCTGGATCCCTGGCAGTGTCTAAGGCCAGGCTGGACATTGGGGCTTGGAGCAGCCTGGGACAGTGGAACGTGTCAGGGCAGGGTGTGGAACAGGATGACCTTTAAATCATTGGATGATCACCTCCTCTGGAAGTGCTGGTGCTTAATTCCACTTTCATTTTCCATAATTTGGAAGCAACTCCAGCAGTGGTAGATGGTATCAAACAGGTGGCACACAGAAGAATCTAACCCTAAGCTAATAGAAAATTTGTCCTCCTGCATGTTCTTCAACTCCACGTGTGAAAGCTGCAGAGCGGTTTGGAATAATATCCACTCCCATTATTTAGCTGCATAAAACACCTTGAAGGCAAATAGCACATCTATAAATTAAGCTTCTGAAGTGTTGGTCAGGTTACTCGGGGAGTTTTTGACAGTGAGATTATTGACGGTGTAAAGTGATAGTTCTGCTCTTGAAAAGCTCATTCTCCCAACACAAATCACAGCGCTGCCAGGATTTATTGAACTGCCTCATGGAGAGGTACCATACAAGCCTCTATTAGTCCCTTTCCTCAGCTTTGCCATCAGGAGGCTTTAAATAATTGTATTTGAAAGAAATGTCAGAGTGACAGAATTGGGTGCAGAAGGCCATAGATATTCCCTCTCTGCTGCACCCCGCCCCTGTTCTTCCTCTCATGCTCTCTCTTGCTCTATTATTTGATAATTTCAGAGGGAGAGAGTGCTTCCCCAGCTGCATAATTGGAAGGTTTCAAGACATTGTGTCTGCTGCTTTCGGCAAAGTCTCGGTTATGCTGCAGAAATGGGAAGCCTCCCAGCTTCCCACGGTCCTGGAGATCTGTTCACACAGCCAGGGATGCTCCTGCCAGGGCTGGGACTGCCATGGAGGGTGGCAGCAGCACCTGTGAAAAGAGCAAAACCCGTCATGGTGGCACTGTGGGGATCACAGCCTCGGGGAACAGAGGTGCAAGCCCTGGGAGGCAGCTGGGAAGGCAGAGGCTGCTCGCCAGGCGCCTGGGACGCTGGCTGCTGGTGGAGCCTTCATGTGAGAGGAAGGGCAGCTGGTGTGCAGGAGATGGAGCAGGAGGTGTTGTGCCTTTGAAAATAAAGGACACTGAGTTCCTGGGACCACGATGTTTCCACGTGGAGCAGAGCTCTGGAGGTTCTCTGGTCCCATGAGCAGGACTCATCTCCCTGTCACAGTCTGGCGTGGCCATGACCCCAAAATCCATAAGGACGGAGCTTCCCTGAAGGCCTCTGACCTGGGGGATGTGGGGGGAGAATGCAGGTGCCCTTCATCCCCCAGTTCTGTGCTTCTCTCCAGCCGTGTTCCCATGTGTGTGTGTGTGGTGCCCACAGTGCAGTCACTGCACCCAGGGCACCCAGCTGCCTTTCTGAGCTCAGGGCTGTTCTTCAGGGCTTTGCTGGGGAGGGACAAAGGCAGCTCCTGCCCCTGAGTGCCCTGGGTCTGTGTGAGGGTCCTGGATGAGGCTGGACTGCCCTGGGTCTGTGTGTTGAGGGTCCTGGATGAGCTGGGACTGCCCTGGGTCTGTGTGAGGGTCCCTGGCTGAGCTGGGACTGCCCTGGGTCTGTGTGAGTGGGATTCTGGCTGAGCTGGGACTGCCCTGGGTCTGTGTGAGTGGGATTCTGGCTGAGCTGGGACTGCCCTGGGTCTGTGTGAGTGGGGTTCTGGCTGAGCTGCCTTGCTCCAGCTTGGTTTTAGTTGTGTGCAGGAGAAATTGAGGTTAATGGTGTTGGATAAACATAATGCCAGTGTTCAGTGTGACCTGAGTGACAGCAGGGTCAGCAGGGATTTATCCTCAGCCTTCCTTTGCCCTTCACAGCGTTGGTGTTGTGCTGACCTGGCCATTAACAGACCAGTGGGGCTGAACTGGCCACAGCACTGAGGATCCTGCCCCACTACAGCGTTGATGTATTAAATGCATTTAAGCACAAAGGCTATAATCGATCCTCAAGGACATGAAACTGGGCTTTAAAGTGAATTTTCCTGGCATTTTGCTGCACACTCTGCTCTGTCTTTTAGAAAATTTTGTCACAATCCACTTTTTTAGGATTCCTTGATTTCTCTATGGTCTGTCATTTATCTGAACTGTTCCTTTCCCTGGAGACAAATTAGGGGGGCTACCAAACAGTGGTTCTGCTGCAACTTTGAAGGTGTCTGTGATGCCTTTTATTTCATGATCCCAAGGTAAGCAAGGCTCACAGCTTGCTGCAGGTGGAGGAACATTATTTCCTGAAGCTGGCAGCACGGTGTCCTGCATGTTTGGAGGAAAACCTGGGTTCCCTTTCTCTTAATGCTTTGACTGTGGAATTAATTCATACAGAGGCTACTGAAGTCAGGGGATAATAGACTGTATTTGTAACACCTGCATATGGGCTCCTGTGTGTCACAGCAGGAATGATGGCTCTCAGGGTTTGAACAGGAGATGTCTTTGGAGAAAAGCATCTCTCATTTATTGCAGGCAGACAGAAAAGAAGGCAGCATCTTTTCTTGCTGGTGGTCCTTTGGAACTAAATGGACACACAACCATAATAAAACAGACTTGTAGCTTTTAGAAGAGAGAAAACTCAGAGTTATTATTTCTGCAGAAAATAAGAATCATGATCTTGTTTTTACAAGTTCTCTTACAGAGGTGAGCTTCAGCTGCATGATCCCCCTCCCGTAGGCTGCTTCTTGTGTCCTACAATGTTAAGGATCTGTTTGGGCTGTTCTGCCAGATTGTCCCAAAAAGCTGCCCTTTTACAGCAAATGGAAAATAAGCACAAGGTATAAGGTACCTCAGTCCTTGCCAGTGTGTAGTGAAGAAATGGCTCCTTTTCATTTTCCTTTTGTTCAGTGAAATTGGCCTTTCAGAGGATGGGGGATCTCAGAGGGTTGACTCCTGCAGTAATTGGGAGAATTTCTTCTTGTCATCAGTCCCCCTGGTTAGATGTGGCTTTGAAGGAGAGATCTCTGGTCCCACATGAGGAGAAAGCATTTCTTTTCCTTCACTTCAGTCCCACTTTCTCATACCCCATCTTGGTGTGAATTGCAGACTGCTTTCAGTTCCAGAACTTTATACCTGATAAGATTTTGACTCTAGAGTTTCTCCTGTAGCTTCTTTACTCTCCCAGCCAGCCCTGAGCAGTAAGGAGCCTGTGAACACATGGTTTGTAAGCCTATTACAAGCTTCCCATATTATAATACAATTAGTCAGCACTGACTCGTTTGTTTCATGGAGGGAAATGGAGGAGATTCAGGGATTTGTTTATTTGGATGTACCAATTTATTGCACAGTCTAACTTGTTTCAGGAAAGGCAGTTCAGGCTCTTCAGCTGGCTTCCCTTTTGCTGGGAGACTGCAGCCTGCATCTGCAAAATCCTGCTCTCCACCAGCATTATCCAGCTTGCCTTTGCAAAGGAAATAATGTTAAATGGAGCTTTTTATTGAATACAAACCTTTTCCATATAACTCCAGAGAGTTAAATGTGGCACAGAATGTAAATTCTAAACCGTTCTCCATAGGATGTCCTTCTCACTTCCATCTTGAGGTAATTATGTCAAAATACATGCCACTGCTCCCATGGACTGGTGATCCAGCTCGTACTTAGTGTCTGAATTAATGTTTGGAATTGTTGCTGCTTTCTTTGTAACAGAGACGAGAACCCAGCTGGTTTGGGTTATTGGTAATGGATTCCAGTGCTCTGAAATCATTCACTCAAATCCAGCTCCAGCCTGTAGTAACCCAAAGTAATTATTATTTGATTGCTACCCGGTGATGTAAACTGAGCTGGTCATCCCAGCCTGGGTGGACAGATGTCCAAGTTAAACAGCACCAGCTTAACTACTGCCAGTGGCTCTTTGGAAGTCTGTAAAGGATATTGCTGAAGACACTTAGATAAATTGGGTTGGGAGTTTTCCTTGCTTCTTGTTTGAGTGGAGAAAGAAATCCAGAGTGGAAAGCCAGCAGAGCCTCTGAGGACTCTTACCTGAAAATGGATTCTCTGGTTGAGGAGTGCAGAGTGGGAGGGAAAAGCTTGTTGTCTCTCTTCTGCCTTGTATCTGGTGCTGGGGCAGAGTGTCTCTGAGGCAGTGTGGTGATGTCACAGCACTGTGTGCTTGTGGATGGGGCATGAAAAGGATTTTGCTTTTTAACTGTGTGGGGCTTGGTGTGTATGCTTTCTTGGAAGCTGTTTCTGTTTTTATCTGGAAGCGTTTTAAAAGGGGAGTTTAAAAACCACCACACTTTCAAGTCATTTGTGGTGAGTTTATTCTTTTTCTTTCTTTTTAATTACTTTTGATAACGCAAACAACTACTGGCTGTGGGAGTGTGGCAGCAAGAAATTTTGCCCATGCAGGGGCCAGCAAAAGGCCTTTAGAACTTGTAAAAACCCATTTGTGTTCTCCACGTAAAACACTATGCAGATGCATCATAAATGGTTACATAATTTTCCCAGTGCTCTTCTGGAGTACTTTTCACCCTGAAATTCCTTCAGAGTCCAGCAGCTTTCCTGTCCCTTCCCAGCTCTCCATCAGCTGAGCAGGGCTGGTTCTGCTCCATGTGTCTTTGGTGCATTGCCCCGTGGTGTGGGCACAGGAGACGTGGATGTGTGACTGCGCTGCCTGCAGATCTATTCATCACGTGTGAATATTGCCATCACCTGACAAAAGCAATATGAGACAAATGCCTTTGTGGCACATCTTTCATCACGTAGCTGGGAGATACAAAATCTCTTGACCTTTTTAACAGTCTTTTGAGGCAGAGTGGGGAGATGTGCTTTACTTGACGTGAAGGTTCTTTTCCTGCTGCTGGAGGAGAAATGCTATTGTCAGCTGAACTTTTGGCTGTGACTGAAGGTCTTCCTTTACTGTCTTTTATCTCTGAGGCTTGGCTCTTGGCCATGCAGTTGCACTCCCTTGGCTTGCTCTAACTCTTGTTGTCCCCTTTGGATTGTCAGAAATTGAGCCAAAGCTGCCATTTCATTATTCCTTGTGCTGGAGTTGAGGTTGTGAAGTGGCTCGAGAGCTTTTCCAGGGCAGTTTTCTCTGAGGGCCTCAGGTGAGTGGTCACCTACATCTGGAGTGTCCTGTCCCTCACAGCAGACCCTGCACCTGCCCTTCACAGGCTGTGGAGAACCCTCACAGCAGCTGGATACAGTCACTGGTGCTTCCTGTATTAGCTGGTGAAAATAATGCTGAAGTGTTTGTATTAATGGTGGGGCAGAGCTTTAGGACATTTCCCTGTGAATCCTAAAGTATTAAAGGGTGTGAAGAAAGGCTGCTTCAGAAAGTACCATACACTACTGCATTTCTCCCTCCCAAAACTTATTTTATGTTCCAAAGGAAACAAACTTCAAATGAATTGTCTTGGCGTGATTGGTTGATACGCTGTTGTGAAATTAAGCTGGCGGTACACTCCACTTGGAATTCCCGGCTGTATTAAAGCTAATTGGTGATGTTAGTACTAGAATTTAGGCTTGAAATTTCTACACACATTAGTATAAACTTCCAACGACCATGTGGTCATTCAGAAAAATTTCAGCAGTTAGCAGCATGTGAGTCAACGAGCCTGTGAGGGAGGAGTAAAATGAGTAAAATTCAAGTATTTTGTTCCCAGACCAGTGATCTCTGCTACTGAAATGGGATCTCGGTTCCTTGACCCTGAAAACAGCAGCAACAACAGGAGAAATAAATGCTGTAAACAGCTCTATAATGAAACCTCTCAGACAGCCTGTCAGCATGTGCTGATCTTTTGCCTTCACTTGCTGCTATGGCAAATTAGGTTGACCTTTCCTTGGTAGCATCCTGAAAAAAAAAAAAAAAAAGGGAAAAAAAAGGTGCTAGGACTTTAAAAAGAGCCTAAGGGAATTAGGTGTAGCCAGTGTTTATTGAAATTCAGCTGAATTGGGGCATTTAACTCTCATAGCTGCCTTGCAGAATCCCACCGTCTCTAAATTACCCCCTGCCCTAGAGGTGGTGACATTACCGGGGCTCATGGCGCAGGGCTGTAATTTAGCCAAATCATGAGATATACTTGAGAAGTCAGAATTGATACTTTCCAAGAGTTAGATTGGAGAGGCACTGGCATGAGAATTGCCAGCCAGAGCCGGTAAATAAAGTTTGAGAAGTCGCTGATCTCGGCTTTATCCCTCTCTCCAGAAATCCCCCGGAGCGGGGCAGTGCCCGAGAGCCCTGCCAGGGCCTCCTCCATCACACCACACACTCCAAAAAAGGCACCCCAGCCTCCCAAGGTCTCAGTCCATCCTGCCTCAGACCTTCCAGCTGTCACGTACCTTCCCATAGCTCGCCAGATGATTTCTGTGGTGGCTTTGCAGTGTCACCTGCGAGGGCTCGGATGAAAACGCCCGGAGCAGCAGCAGGGGCTCCAGGCTCCAGTGTTGGACACCAACAGCCTTTATCCCCCCTGTTTTCACAGTGCACCCTTCAGAGGAGGATGTTCCTCTGCGGTGATGGAACATTTCTCCTGGTGCAGCTGTAATTAGGACTGATGAGCATCCTTGGGGTCCCGCCTGGCGCTCATTTAAATCAGCGGGAGCAGAGCTGATCCCCTTCAAACAGAAGTGTGTTTGTGCTGCAGCACAGTGATGGATTCGGTTGTTTTCCCTTCCCTTAACGACAAAGGAGGAGCGAGAAACATAATGTTGTGGTGAGGGGAGGGGTATTTGTCTTGGAACAATGATGAAGATAAAGATGGACAAGCAGGGCAATTTGTGAGTTTTATCCTCTATCCCATTTAATGGGCTGCAGTTATATAAAGAAACGGAGGTCTCAGTTAATCTTTATACTGTGCCCTTCTTTAGGAACACAGTTACTTCAAATTAAATTAGCCTTTTGCCTCTTGCTGGAAATGATAGGGTTTCTTTGGCGTCCTTGTTTATTTTTCATTGATCTAGAGAAAAAGAATTTCTCTCCCTTCTCCCCCGGGATGTTAAAAATGAAGGGATCACCTTTCTGTTTTCAGCTGCCGTGGCCTAAAAAAAGGATAGAAATGAGGAATAAATTCACCATGGTTTGAAGAAATCCTCTTCAAAAAACCAATGGGGAACATGACAGAGTTAGAGAGACCTCTCCCTCAGAAGAAGAGTAATATATATTTTATTCTCTTATTAATATTTCATTGGCAAGAAGGTCAAAATCTACATTTAAATGGAAATATTTAAAAAGCAGAAGCATAATATTTGACTATCTGGAGCTTTTATGGGTTAGAGAAAACCAGAGGCTTGAACACATTGGTTCAAAATTCATGGGGTGGGCTGGGAATTCTTTGTGTAATTTATACAGCAAAGGAATCCTCCATTTGCCTTCATCGACACCTCTGATAAAGGGTTTATGTTCCTAATACAAAGCTCCCTTTTAATTTAAAAATCCTTTTAAGTATGTCATGTCAGCTCGAGTCTTTAGATGAGATAGTCTGTCAGTGCTCAGAGTATTATCTGGGTAGATGGAGCAATCCCTGGCTTGGGAGGATGCTGGGTTATTTCCCAGGGCTGGGCAGATGCAGCGCTGCTGTGTGTGGTGTCAGCAGGGCTTGAGGAGCCTGCCCTCAGAACGTGGGGGGCTGGGGGTCACAGCACTGCCCCTGGTCCCAGCTGGGGTTTGAGGAGCTGCCCTGGCAGTGTGGGGGGCTGGGGGTCACAGCACTGCCCCTGGTCCCAGCTGGGGTTGGGGTCTCATCACAGCAACCACTGCAGATCCCATTTGGGTGTGTGGGAAGATCTGGGGGACTTTGAGAGTGAAACCTGTCTGCATGGGGAGGATCCTGTGGGTCACTTCAGGCAGGATGTGAAGTGGCTCAAACAGTTCCTGCCTGATGCTCAGGCTGATCTCAAACACATTCATTTTCCAGCCCCAGTAGTTTTTTGTTTTTACCATCAGTCAGGGGTTGAGACTCCCAGGCTGTGGAAGTTGTGCCACTAACCTCAGGTATGCTAACTCAAAACAGAGAAAAGGAAATGGAAAGCCCAGTAGGCTGTGTTTAGTTGCAGTCCTAATCAATTGGAAGAGATTGAATTTATTTTCTGCCCAGCAGAGAACTGCTCGTGCCCACGCCCTGCATTATCTGAGAGGAGAGTCCAACATCTTTGCTGGTGACAAGGACAGTGGGATTGAGGGCACCTTCAGCAGATTTGCTGATGACACTGAGCTGGGTGGTGCAGTCACACTGGAGGGAAGGGATGGATCCAGAGGGACCTGGACAGGCTGGAGAGGTGGGACTGTGTGAACTTCATGGAGTTCAACAAAGCCAAGTGCAAGCTCCTACACCTGGGTCGTGGCAGTCCCTGTGGGTTGGGCAGAGGTGGTGGAGAGCAGCCCTGGGAGAAGGGCTTGGGGGTGGTGGGTGCTGGAAAACCTCCCCATGAGCCTGCAGTGAGTGATCCCAGCCCAGAAACCAACAGAGCCCCGGGCTGCATCCACAGCAGGGTGGCCAGCAGCCAAGGGAGCAGGTCCATTGTCCCCCTTACTCTGCTCTTGTCAGACCCCACCTGGAGCCCTGGGCACAGTTCTGGTGTCCCCAACATAGGAAGGACATGGAACTGTTGGGGCAAGTCCAGAGGGGGCCATGGAGGTGGTGAGAGGACTGGGGCACCTCCCCTGTGCAGACAGGCTGAGGGAGCTGGGGCAGTCCAGCCTGGAGAAGAGAAGGTTGTGTGGAGAGCCCACAGCACCTCCAGGGTCTGAACGGGCTGCAGGGAAGCCAGAGAGGGACTTTGCATCAGGAGCTGCAGTGACAGGACACAGGGAATGGGAAATTTGGACAGGACACACATGGGAAGAGGGGAAATTTGGGTCAGATATCAGGAAGAAATTGTTCCCTGTGAGGGTGGTGAGACTCCAGCACAGGTGCCCAGGGAGGCTGTGGATGCCCCAACCCTGGCAGTGTTCAAAGCCAGGCTGGATAAGGCTTTGAGCAGCCTGACCTAGTGGGAGGTTTTGCTCCCATGGCATGGGGGGTTGGGATCAGAGGACCTTTAAGGTTCACTCTAACCCCTTAACATTCTGTGATCCCATGAGAGAGCTGGGATGGCATCGCTGTGCCCACGGCAGCCCTGCAGGGCAGGACCTGCTGCTGCTCTGCAATGGGCACATCATTCCCTGCCTGTCATGAGCAAGGGGCTGAGGAATCTCTGGCTTTGGGGACACCTCAGGCAGCCCAGGAGAGACAGCTCTGAAAAACTGGCCCGGGTATGATATTGATCCCTGGCTGTGTTTGACACAGCCTGTCTGTGAATGTTCTGCCTGTGGCTCCAGGAGCAGCTGTGGGAGCAGCGAGCTCTGCAGAGCAGTGATAACATTGATTCCTTACTGGGCAACGATATTTGATCGAGTCTCACAGCTGGGCACAGGCATGGTTTGGGTTTTCCTTGTGTTTTGGTTTGTTGTTGTGGGGTTTTTTTAAAAATCAGCATTACATTGACTAGCAGCAGCCCACGGAGCATTTGTGCAGTTTGGGAAGACTTGCTGCCTTTGCCACCAGCAATTTCCTGCACACCTGAGCCTCCCAGGAACACAGGTAATTGCTGGAAATGATACAGGGGAGCTCAGTGCTAGAGGGAGAGCAACAGAGAGATGCTCTGCTGCTGCTTGACAGACTTGTAACCAGATTCCAGTTTGTGCTGCATTGCCCCTTCGTGTAACCCTATTAAGAAGCTGTAAATAGTAATATAAATGATGTTACAGTCATTTGTTTTGATGTATCTGAGCCTTTAATAAATCAGCTGTAGCTTGGCTAATAGGAATATGAGAGGATGGTGTTTGTTGCCAGCAGCTGCTAGTAAATTACAATGCAGTCATCTGTTTTACAAGGAAATTAAATGTTTGTTCTCTTGCTCCCTCTCCCTCTCGCATATTTTAGAGCATCAGAATTGTTCAAGAGCCCCTGTGTTCTGCCAGGCATCCTTTTTGATCCTGTTGCACGTGGCTGGGGTGGCAGGAAAAGCACCTGCAAGGAGATTCCAGTCGCTGCAATGTGTCAGCCCCATATTCCAGCACTGCCCTGGGTGCATCCTCCAAAACACCAGTGGCTGTCTTTGATTTTACCTGGGCAACAATCTCTTTGGAGGGTTGTCAGCAGCAGTTTGTCCTTGGAGCTGCTGCCCAGACCTGCAGAGCTGAGCTGAGCAGTGATTTTGGTGTGGGCAGCCCCCCTGGGTCTGTGTTGGCAGCAGCTGTGCCCTGTGCCAGGTTTGTGCAGGGTTAGGACTGTCTGGAATGGACTCAGGGCTGGTGACAGATCTGGGGTTTGGATGTGTCCATCCAAATTAATTACTCCTTTCCATTTCCTGTAGAGACAGTGAGAGGATCCCAGTGCTTGGAGCCACAGTAGGTTGGAATAAAGTTTAAAGGGGGGATGGTTTCACCAAGATCTCTGCTTCTAACTGGAGGAGCCAAGGAAAGCCTCTTCAGACCCCAGAGAAGCCTCTTGTCACGGCTTTGAGGCTTTTCATAACCCACTGTCCACCAAAAGGCTCTTGCAGAGTCACAGCCACCCTCCAGGCTCCATCCTGCTGCTCCACACTCCCGTGAGGGAGTTCTGAGGAAAGTTTCATGTTACAGGATGAAAAATTATTAATCTCATCTTTCAGTGCTCTACTTATCTCTAGATAAACACGTAAATGCGGTCTGGGGCTTGAAACTTATCTGAGTTACTCAAAGAAGTGCCTAGAATTCTATTAAAAACTTCTGATTCCTGCATTTGGTGAAAGGAAGGTTTGGCTGTGCTCTTTATCTCACAAAATGTTTCCATACGGTGATTGTTTCTTGTGTCTCTCGCTGCAGCTGTGCAATAATTCGTGTCTCCAAACCCAAAAAATGACAGGAGTTTTGCCAAATATTGCAGTTAAAATGCAGCACAGAAGCTGTGTTCTCTCTGTTTCCCAAATTCTTCTCCCGGCTCTCAGCTGCACCCACGTTCCCTGGCGTGACAGCACATGGAGCTGAGCAGGAAGCAGCTCCATCCTCCTGGAGGTGTTGGTGCTAACAGAAATTATCCTTTGGCACAGAAGGGAACCCCACCAAGGCTCTGCTCCGGAGTTCAGGCCGTGTTCCCAGTGTCCACAGGCAGCTGCAGGAAACGCTGCCATGCACAGCTTTGGTTTAAGGGGAGCAGTTGGGTCACCCTCTCTGTTTAAAGGCTCCAGGAGGGAACTGGACACCTTTCTGCAGGTGAACACTAACTCTGCTCTCACAGTCTGTGCCCGGGGAAGTGTGTGCAATCCAAGGATAACATCACAAATCTATGCAGTTTTATTATAATGTAAAGGAGAAATAACTGCACTGGATGACATAGATTCTGTTCCTTGTAGCCTGATTATTAATATTTCGTTTATTGTGTCTTGTGGTCTGTCACAGAAGAACCTCATTGGTTTCTGAGGGTGATTTCATGCAAGGTTGCACTTTGCAATACATTTGAGGTCTGTTTTGGAGAAATAAACTGTGTTATATTAGTATGAGTAGGGCTTTTGTCAACTCCCAAACAGAGGTTGTGTGGAAGGGGATATTGCCTGACAATGTCTGCCCTGAATGTTTGATTTAGTGAGCATTTAAATCCATGCTGTGGTTTATTATTGTTATTGTTAAATTTCCATTTAAAGAGTAAATTTATCGCTGTCAGTCAGAAATCGGTCAAGACAGAGCCAGGAACACATTCAGGCACGTGTTTGTGTCATGTTGAACACAGTGACTTTTAACAATACACAGGTGCTTGTTGTTGATACCTCTCCAAGGCAAAAATCCAGATATGAAAAATGATTTATTAATAAACAGCAGCTGAATTTGAAAGGGGCAGATATTTCTGGTGCAGCTCTCTGGCAGGGGCTGTCTTGGTTTCCCTGCTGGAGTCCTGCTCAGGGCAGGGGGACAGAATGACCCTCAGAGCAGAGTTTTGTTTTCTTTGCACTGCTCAGCTTGGCTCTGCATCATCCAACCTCAAACTGCTTTGCTGGCATCGGGCTGGGCCTTATTCTTTGCTGAGACTTGTCACTGCGTGTTCTGAGAGCTGATACAATTCCCAGTGCAAAGAGAATACTGTTACACTGAGGTCTCTTGGAGGCAGGTAATGGTTTGCTCCAAGTCCAGAGTCAAGACAGTTTTTTACAGAACTCTTTTCTCCAATAACAGTCTCAGTTAAATGTTACTGATAACGTGAGGCATATTACTGCATTTCCTGCTGTAAAACACATTGTCTCAGCAAGGTGTCCGGGGTGGGTCCCTCTCCCTGTCCCAGCTCCCCCGTGGTTTGGCCGACTTGCTGATGCTCTCCAGACACACTTTATGAGCTCTGCCACAAATTGATGAGGATGAATTAAAATGTCGGTATTTCATACTTCCACGGACTGGTGTTTCCTATTAAAAAAACCAAACGAGTGTGGGCTGTGGTTTCTGAGGAGGGAAGCCTGAGCTCCAGTTTGTGGATGAGAAGAGCTCCCTGGGACAGTGACACGCTGAGGGCTGTGTGCTGCGTGCCTGGCAGGGTCTGCTGCAGCTGCACAGGGATCTGTGTGGAGTGTAGGGAGCATTCCTGCTCGGGAGCTTTTCTTTCTGCTGCCAGCAGGACTCTGCACTGCCACTCCTGCCCGTGTGTGCCGTGGTTGGAGTGTCTGCTCCCTGTGCTGCAGCTGTCCCTTGGCAGGCCTGTGCTCACCACTGAGCTGGGACCAAGGCAGTGAGTGTCACCAGCTCCTGTCCCCCTGCACAGAGCTCTGCTGGGGCAGCCCAGCCCCTCTGCCACACCCTGGCAGGGGGAACCTGCTTCTCTCATCATAAGGATGGAGGAGTGTTTGCCTTTTCCTGCTGGTGCACTGCTGAAGGAGGGACTCTGTGTGTGCTGGGCTGGAGGCTCAGCAGTGAGACACCCAAATGCATCCAGAGAAGGGCAGCAGGGCTGGTGAGGGCTCTGGAGCACAAGGCCTGTGGAGTGGCTGAGGGAGCTGGGGATGTTTATCCTGGAGAGGAGGAGGCTCAGGGGAGACCTCACCACTCCCTACACCTCCCTGACAGGAGGGTGCAGCCAGGTGGGGCCAGGCTCTGCTCCCGGGGAACAGAGAGGCTCTGCTCCCAGGATGAGAGGACACAGCCTTAGGCTGCACCAGGGCAAGTTTAGGCTGGACAATAGAAAACAAATCTTCACAGAAAGAGTGATGGAGCATTGGAATGGGCTGCCCAGGGAGGTGGTGGAGTCACTGTCCCTGGAGGTGTTTAGGAAAAGAGTGGATGTGGCACTCAGGGCCATGGTCTGGGTGACAAGGTGGTGTTAGGCCATGGGTTGGGCTCGATGACCTCCAAGGTCTTTTCCAATCTCCTTAATCCCGTGATTCTGTGATTCTGTGAGTGAAGGTGTGTGGGGCAGCAGTGGTCCCATGGCAGGGCAGCACCTGCTTGCTCTGTCCTACAACCCGAGTATGTTCTGTGCACACAGATTTTTCTTGGTGCTCTGGAAGGAGGGGTCACGGACAGGGTGCAAGATCAAAGGAAACAAAACCAAGGTGCCAACAACACCAAGGGTGTCAGTTTGATCCCTCTGAGCCATTGACTTCAGAATTGGACTTGATCCTTGTGGGTCCCTTCCAACTCAGGATATTCTGTGAGTCTGTGAAAGTGTGAAGCTCTGAGTGTCTGTATTGTTAATAATAATGATGATGATGATGATGATAATAATGAAGACAATCTATAAGTAGACACAAAACCTCTCAACAGAGATGTAAAAGATCTCATCCATGGCTCCTGGATATTTGTAAGGGACATACAGGCATCTGGGCAAGGGGCACAATGGGGGTAGGAGCAGCTGTCTCGTGGTGGCCTGTGCCATCTCCAGGGCTCTGCAGTCGCCCCCAGAGGGCTCAGGAGAGGGAGCCTGGGACGATGCAGTGCTCTTCTTTTGTGCCTGGCCTTTGCTGTGTCTGTGCCATGCTCAGGTTTCTCAGTGCAGCTGTTGCCCCCCACTGCAGCCTTGTGCTCCATCCCCTGCTCCTCCAGACTGGGCTCTGAGCTGGCACTGGAGCCCGTGGGCATGGGGAAACACCAAACCACTAAACCTCCTTGAGGGGGGTGCATCTTTGGGCTTTGGCATCTCTGTTGAAGTCTCTGAATTCTGGGACATTTTCCTCCCAGAGTATGATGCCTGGCAGCAGTGCAGGGTGGCCAGGAAATGCCTGGATAAGGAGCACGTGTTCCTGGGAGTGTTAGTGCACTCTGCCAGCCCTGGGGACACCTCTGGCAGCTGGAGATTATCTGCAGATTGTATTTCTGGATGATCTGAGCAAAAACTCAACCTCTGTGCTGGAAAGAGTAACGTCTCCATAAACAGGGATGCTCTCTGGCAATTGAGATAACTGACTGATGATCAGGGCTGCACAGATTAATGATGTCAGGTAAATGGGATTAGAATTACATTCTTGGAGTAGTTCAGGTTGCAGCACTTTCAATTTACATTAATTTCAGGTCAAAGTAACTTTTCCCTGTGCTGGTGCCGAGGGGCAGAGAAGCAGAAGCCAGTCTCTGGCACCCCAGTTTTCATGCATCCTGTGCTCCAGACACAGATTGCTCAAAATAGTTTTTCCATGAGCTTGAATAAATCAGACTTAATGTATGAAGACTTGAAGTGCATTTCCGAGGCAGCAGGAATATATATTTTGTAACAGATGCCATACAAATGCCTTGTGTCCTGTAAAAATATATAGACATTTTGAATGTGATGGGAAGTTGCAATTTATAAGAACATCAAGATTCTTCAAGCCAAAAAGCTACAGACAGTTGTAAGAAAGATTGTCTTGTCTGTCAGTGCAAATGCTATTATACAACTGAATCATAACTGGCTGCACTTGACTAGCTGCATCTGAACTTCTGTCAGCTGTTACAGACAGCTCCATTCTCTTTGCAGGGTTTGGTTTTTTCCTCCTCCCAGGAACTCAGCTGAACTTTTTTCTCGAGCAGAGATCTCTGCTGTGGCTGGAGCATTTCATTTAGATGTTTAAGATGTTTGCTGCATTAAGACTTAGCCCCATATGCAGACCCAGCTAACACATCAGGGGAGCTGGCAGGGCACTGAAATAGCAGTTGGATTTTAAACATCACACCAGCCAATCGACTCCTCAAGGTTCTTCCTTGGAATCTTACTTTTTATTGCAAATTAGCCCATCAAAGCAACCCAGAAGTAGCTGCCCTGCAGTGTGTCTGTGCATTTAAATACAGGATACCCATCTGAACTTCAGTCATTGCACTGGAGTAGTTTGGCTGAGCAATTTAAATACCATAAATCTTTGTCACTGTAAAAATGCCATTTTCCTGTCATCCAAAAATCTGCCCTTTCCCCCTCTCTTCTTTAAAGCAAGTGGTTACTTAAAGTCTGCTATTGCAGTGCCAAGGTTAGAGGGCTCAGCTGTATGACAAGCTGGTGGTTAAATGCCAGGGATAACATACTTCCAGAAGTATTTTTGGGAATTCACTACATTAATAGTGTGGTTTAAATTAAAAAAAAAGCTAGTTGTCAGTTAAAAGCAGAGCCTGCTTTGGGAAAGGAATAAATTAGGACAAAGTGTCAAAATATTAAAAAAAAACACAGACAAAAGTTCCTGTAAATTGCATTTAAAAGTTCATTGACAAATATTTGATGTGTGTTTTGTGCTGTGTCAACATTAGTTGAGACTCCTGGTATGTTTACCTTTGGTAATACTGTTTTCTTTTTTTCCCCCTTAAGTAGGTTATTTATTTTTAATGAAACACTATAAAAATCCATTTTGAGCTCCCAGGAAATGCTGTGAGCCTCTGAGTGTGAGTGCTGTCAGTGCAGGGAGCTGTGAGCACCAGGCACCCACCAGGGATCCCACACTGGGAATGGGCTGGGCTGAGCAGGGCTGGGGGGACTCTGGGTGCTTGTTGTAGGACACGAGAGAAAGATGAGAGACTCCAAACAGTTCAGAAGGCAAAGAGCACAGAAAAAAGGCTTTTATTGTCTAATTCTTACTACCTTTGATAAGGTGTTCCCATACAGACTGAACATGGTTGGTGAATAGGAATGACACCTCTATGATCCCCTTGGTTAAACTGGAGAAACAGCAAAACACCACCTGGAGAAAGATTGTTTTGAGAAAGAAGAGTTGTTTGCCAAGATTGTTTTGAGAAGAAGCTTTCTTGAGAAATTTTTCCTTGGGAAAAAGTTAGCAGCTTCCAGCAGGCTGAAATCTCTCAGACCCAGAAATATCAGCCCACAGGTGCTCAGCAGACTGCAAATGGAGCTGTGATAGTCAAAGCACCTTCAGCAGGGAGCTCCAGGGCTCTGGGATGAACCCCGGGCTGCAGGAGCCCAGGCTGGTACTCACTGCCCAAGGACCGGGGTTGTGGTTTCATGTTTGCCAGTTTCTGTTTTCTAAATTTAATGTAGTGGTCTGGATGTCTACCATAGTAATTTGCTTTTTCTGCTGTGAGGTAGGATTAGGAGAAAAGCAAAGCAGGCTCAAACTTAAAAGGTATAAAGATAGATTTACTAACAAACACTAAAAGAAGAGAATGAGAATCAAAATGAAACTTTGAAAAACTTCTCTTTCCCCCACAGCTGTTCTCTTTCCCACTGACAATGGATGTATTAGCTGTCAGTTTTCATGCCCAGTCACTGCTTGGTTTTGCTATAACCTTCTTGAATAAATCACTTCCTTCCCAAACTACCACAGCCTGGAACTCGGCAATGCTGGGAGTTACAGGAAGGTGGGAAATGGTTATGGATGAGAAAATGGGGGAGTTAAGAGTGGATCAACACTTGAATTCAGTTCCTGGCTCTTTCCCAGTAACCAGACTCAACATGAGGGAAAGGTTCTTCCCCCAGAGGTGCTGGCACTGCCCAGGCTCCCCAGGGAACGGGCACAGCCTGAGGCTGCCACAGCTCCAGGAGCTCCCAGGGATGCCCAGGGTGGGATTGTTGGGGTGTCTGTGCAGGGCCAGGGGCTGGACTGGATGATCCTTGGGGGTCTCTTCGAGTCAGGATATTCCATGTCATCCTCCCAGTCAGGATATTCCATGACTGTGTGGTACATGTGACACTGGACACTTGTTCTCTCTCTGCCTGTGCTTGTCTCCTGGGAAATTGGCTTAAGCCTTTTTTTTAAGGGGTTTTTTGTTCGTTTATTTTTTCTCTCTACCTTTCTGGTGGCAAGCTCAGGAGGCTCCAGGTTATGAAGCTGTCACTGTGCAACAGAATTAAAAGGCAGTTTTGTCCCTGGACTTTTAAATCACCTGCAATTAGGGCACTCATAGGCCTGTTTTAGCAATATAGAATAGGGCTAATTCACATGGTACCTTAATATAAATCATTTTTTAAAAGGCCCCAAGCCATGGCATTCATATTTAGCCCCTAGCATGCACTAATTTGATCTGTCAAGCAGTGTTTGGAATTAGCGGAGCACAGAAATGTTGTTCATTGTCACACAGCTTGTTTTAGCTTGGTCCTTAATTGAAAAAAACTCTTTAATTTTCCATGTTCTGATGAAAAGACATGTTTTAATTCGGTGGTCACTATGCATCTAACACCAAAATATTTTACTCAAGCGTCCAAAAGTAAGAATTGCTAAGTGATAAATATTTTACTTTCATCAGGAAGACATTCATCAGAGTAGATTTTAATGCTCTCATTTTCTTTCCCTGTAAAAGAGTTTATTATGCAGGTACAGACAAGCCTTTTGATAACAACAGTGGGAATGGTTCTGGTTTTACTCAAATTTTATGAGGCTCTTTTTGAGAAATAATTCAGCAATAATCCTGCAGTAGCAAATAGTTGTGTAAGGGGCTGTGGTCTCCTGTGGGCTTATTATAGAGAGGGAGGTATTTCTTTCCTTGGCATTACCACATAGTTTAGTGCTGTTTCACTCCCAGAACACTGGAGAGTTTGTTTCTGATTTAAAGGTATCGGTGCATTTAAATTGAGGGAATTGAATGGGTTTGGAAAGACCCTGGCCTGGACTGGAGAGGGTGCTTGGCTGCCTGGTGGCTGCTGCCACTGCTCAGCCTCTGTGCATGGGGGTTACCCATTCCCAGGGCTCAGAGGTGATAAATGCAAATATCAACATGTGATATTTTCCATTCACTCTGCCAAGCTGTAAACAAAGCTCTCGGTTGGAAACGATCCTTTTTCAATAATAAAATATTTAAGAGCTACACAGTGCTTTTCATTTTCCAGGTGAAATCAAGCTGAATCCTGCCCGTTAGCATGGCCCTGCTATGGGGCACACAGACCTTGTCCCAGAGAAATTCCCCCCATGACAAGCAGAGCTCCTCTTCCTCAAGCCACACACAGGACTGGAATGAAGGGGGAATGATCTTGTGCTTTTGTTAATTTTTTTTTTTCCTGACGTACCAAAACGTTACCATTCTGTATTAGGACAAAAAGAAAGAATATTCCCAGCAAAATATTGAAAGGAAATTTTTCCAGTCATTCCTCATCCCTAAGTAGCTCTTGCAGAAGCACAAAGAGAGTACAGAAGCCCCTCCACCCCAAAGCAGATTTTAACTCTGGGCACCAATGACTTGAGTGAGAGCTGGAAAACACAGGGTTGATTGAGCTTTTGGCCTGACCTCGTTCTCTAAAATCTTGGGCCTGTGTTTGTCAGTCTTGACAGTCTGTGTTTGTTGGGTTGAGGGCTGGTTATAGGAGGCATTTGTCTTTCTCTGGACGTTTCTGTACTTAAATTCCCTGAGGTATTTCCTTGTGGGAAGTGGTTACCTCCACACTTGTTCGCCACTCACTGATTCTTCATGGGGAACAGGGATTATCTTGTACTCACCTGGAGGAGATTTAAAAGAGAAAAAGAGTGAAGTATTTGTCCCTGAGACAGGGAGCCCGAGGTGGATGTGACTGCATGCAAAAATTGTGCTGGAAAAGGCAACTCTCCCTGGTAGCCAGAGCCAGCCCTGCACATCCCAGGCAGCTGGGCTTCAGCCTGCCCCGTTCAGAGGGACACCCACCAGTGCAGATTTTGGTAAAGAACACAGTTTTCCCTGGATAGATGCATCAGATCTGTACTAACCCAATTTAGGAAGCCTTTCTGCTGTGCCTGTTGATGAGTGCTATTGGCTGTTTCTCAGACACGGGGCAGCACAGAATACTTTTATTGTCACAGCATTATTTGGGCTCATCTAAACAGAGGAATTAGTAGGAATTAAAAAAAATAATCCCTTTTGCATTCAAACCAGCATTTCTTATTTGATCATCTTTTCTCTGGGAGTAACAAAGTTTATTGCAGAACAGTTTGGTTCTGTTTCTGAAGTGGTTTTAGTCTTATATAGACCTTTCATTCTGGAGTTGGGAATAGCAATTCAGGAGTAAGTGCCTCTCCCCTTCAGTTATTCACTGTTTTAAGCCCCAGTCTGCAGGACCACATCTGCATGCCTATTTAAAACATCATTTCCTTTGCACAGAAGCACCACTATGGCTAAAATTCAATTCTGATATTTAACTGAATGAAATTGCTTGCAGATGACTGTTTGAAAGAGAAACAAACCACATCCTTGTGTGCTGCTGCGCTTTGGAGGATTTGCAAAATATTATATGAACGCAAAGAATGTGCCCTCCCCTGACTGAAGAGTTGGACATTACTCATTCAAATACCAGCACATTTTGCTTCAAAAATCACGGCTTGTTGTTGTTGTGTGACAAATAGCAGCCAGCAGAAATTGCAGGGAGCACATTCAGCCAGCAGCAGGACTGTCTTTTGTCCCTGCTGAACCTACCACAGCGTCTCCTCTGACGCCGTTTCAGGGTGAGATAAACATTGCTACGCAGAATTTCAGAAATAATTGCAATAAAGATTCGTATTTCTATTTTAATGTTTTGCTTTAGGTGACTTTAAAACATCTAAAGAGTTGGACATCATCTAAAAAGTTGGACTCAAGTAGGAGCGTCCGAATAAGCTGTGCTGGTGCAGCCTGGCCCGCACATAAATCACATTATACCAGCATGAATGAGAACAGTTTCCTTTCAGATGGGTGCAGAAGGGGAGTTGGCACGAAGGGGAGTTGTTCCAAGTCACTTGGCAAGCCTTTCCTGACAAGAGTGCTTTAATTCACAAAGCAGCCTTGTTTTTACATCTCCATTGGTAGCTGGCACTGCCTTGGAGGTTGTTTGCCCGTAGCTCAGGTGCCGTGAGCTGCCTTTGCTGCCCTGCTGTGCAGCTCTGTGCTCCGAGCTCTGCTGTTGACATCTCTAATCTCAAAGAGCAGCAGCTCCATGAGCTGCTCTGTGGATCATTTGTGTCCCTGTGCCTGATCCTGCTGCTGGCAGCAGGAGGGTGCAGGGATGTCAGAGGGGATGAGGAGTGGGCAGGGGGATGCTGTGAGCCCTCACACGGGGCTGGCAGGGGGAAGGTGTCTCTCTCTGGAGCTGAGCTGGTCTTGCAGGAGGGTGCTGGGCAGGTACAGGCCAGGGGAGCTGCTCTGTGTGTCTGTAGCCAGGAGGGTGCAGGGGGATGTGCTCCAGCAGCTTCCTCATCCAGGAGGTGCAGTTTTCCTGCTCCACATCTCTGTGACAGAATGTGAAGGATTTGCTGCTGACCAAGTGAAGAAATCCAGACCAGATGGGTCACATGGTTACCCCAATGCTCTGTTTTAACCCTCTCATAGCTGAACTCTGTCCCCTTTACAGCCAACCACAGCTGGCACTGCAAGGAGGCTGTGCCCTTTTCAGCTCCAGGAGTATCTCCAGGACCCTCTAGTACTAAAATCAGCAATCTCTCATAGGAAAGGGTTTTTTTGGGGGCGGTATTTATTATGTAGGAGCTCTGTATTCTGACCACAGAGTCACAGAATATGCTGAGTTGAAAGGGACCCATCAGGATCGTTGAGTTCCACTCCTGGCCCTGCACAGACCCCCAACAATCCCACCCTGGGCATCCCTGGGAGCTCCTGGAGCTGTGGCAGCCTCAGGCTGTGCCCATTCCCTGGGGAGCCTGGGCAGTGCCAGCACCTCTGGGGGAAGAACCTTTCCAAAAATCCAACCTAAACCTCCCTGAAACAGCTCCATCCCTTCCAGGTCCTGTCCCTGGTCATGAGAGTGGGGAGATCTGTACCTGCCCTGCCCCTCATGAGAATGATGAGGATCACAATGAAGTCTGACCTCAGTCTCCTCCAGCTGAACATTCCAAGAGCCCTGGGCTGCTCCACACGTGGCTTCCCTTCCAGACCCTTCCCCATCCTCGTGGCCTCCTTTGGATGCTCCCTGATGGCTTCATGTCCTTTTCACACTGTGCTGCCCAAACTGCCCCAGCTCTGGAGGTGAGGCTGCCCCAGCCCAGAGCAGAGCAGGACAATCCCCTCCCTGATGTCCCCAGGACAGGGATGTCCCTCCTGGCTCCAGGGCACTGCTGGCTCACATCCCACTGGCCACCAAACCAGCCTGGGACCAAACTAAGTCCTGCTTTCCACTGAGGGTGCTGTGCCCCTGGAAGGGCTGGTGGTTTGGGCTGACTCCACTTTGGGCGGGGATTGACGTTGTGGTGGGAACCTGCCTCATGTTCGTATTATGATGTTTACAAGCTTTGTGCAGGGTAGGCTTTAAAGCTGATCTCTCCTTTGCCTTTAATCTTTTTGTATGGTTCCCCCCCTTCTTTTTCCTTCTATTTATAGTTTGGGAGGTTTTTTACACGACATGTCTGAGTTTTCTGAGCTGTTTCAGTGATTCTTGTTCCAGCCTCCCTCCCCCCCTTGATTCTGTTGTGCTCTTGCTCTTTTGTTTTTCTCTATTCCCTGGGTGGGTTTCTCTTCTCTGCTGCTTACTTTGTTTCCTTGTCATCTTTTGTTCCTCATTCTGCTTTTTCTTCCTCAGGGTGTTCCTCACATGCAGGTTCTACCCCTGGTTCCCTTCTCTCCCCTCACTTGTTAGTCTCCTCTGCTGCTCCCCAGACATTAAGAAAGTGGGAGTATCTGCTGTCGGTCCTTTTTCACTCTCTGACTCCATTTCCTTTGTTTTCTTCTGTCCCTGTTGAAGAGGAGAAATCTCTTCCTCCCTTCATAGAGCAAGATCCATTCAGTTTGTTCTGATTTTATGGCCCTTTCCCAGTGAGGGTGGCAGGGATGGGGGGAGGGAGGACAGACAGGGGGCTGAGGTGTGTCCTCCCCCCCTCCCAAGCCAGGGTGTTGTGTGTGACCCCAAAGCAGACTCCTGGCTGTGAGGGGACAAGGTTTTGGTGTTCCTGCAGTGAGCCCAGGACAGTGTCCAGCTGGGGCTGTCCTTCCTGGGCTTCCCT
Source organism: Sinosuthora webbiana (assembly GCA_013397395.1). NCBI lineage: Eukaryota > Metazoa > Chordata > Aves > Passeriformes > Sylviidae > Sinosuthora > Sinosuthora webbiana. Next base: position 22,588 of record VXBN01001086.1, on the reverse strand, counting down.
TTCTCTTGATTCTTGCTTTTCCAGTCTGTTTTCCTTCAATTACCTGCAGTGCTGGAGCTCATGGTGCAGCACAGAGCTCTCAGCAAGTTTTGGGGCTGGTTTCCAGGCTTGACTCACTGAGCTGCTGGTGACCTCAGGGCTGTCACAGCTCTGACCTCAAGGGCAGATGTTTCACAGGGCACTCCAAGGGAAGCTGCCATAGCTTTAAGAAGCAGTTAGGTATATGAATTAACATTCATCTGTAGGTGAGTTCATTAATTAAGCAAAACAGTCTTTAATGCTTTGCTCTAATAATTAATAATGATAAATCTGCCATTGGTAATCTACTACTGTAGCTGGGCACAGAAAAATTCAATTGTTCAACACCAACCCTTGAGCTTTTTATCTGTTTGCAGGCTTTTTTTTTTTCCCCTTTTTCAATAATCCTTTATCAGCCTGCACTGAGGTGGAGCACAGGAGCACGAAGGCCTTTCTCAAGATGCTTACTTAACCTTTAAAAACCCACTGACATTTACAGGAGGTGCCTCTCTCAAAGCTGCACAGCACTGCTGCTGCTGCTGAACAGCACATTCTCACACATGGCAGGGCAGGGCTGCACCCAGAGCATCTCAGTGATCCTCAGCACCCACAGCATCTCAGGGAATCCTCAGAGCATCTCAGTGATCCTCAGCACCCAGAGCATCTCGGGGAACCCTCAGCACCCAGAGCATCTCAGGGAACCCTCAGCACTCAGAGCATCTCAGGGAATCCTGTCCCAGGCATTCTGGCCAAGGGGCTGACGTGTTGGCACTGCACAGGTCCCTCTCCAGGGATCTCTGCTCCTCTTGGCCCACTGGAAAGTTGGTGTGTTGTGGTTCCTTGTCCAAAAAGTGTTTTTTTTGTGTTTAAGGTGCAAGTTTGTGCTTCTGGTGCTGAACCTGCCTGCTGATGGTGGAAATGGGAGTCAACGAAATGTCCCAAAGTCACAAGGGGTGTGTGTACACATCTCGAATACTCCAGTCACTTGTAGCCTGTGATCTCTGGAATCAGACACTGCACATTAAGCTGGATGTGTGGCTTCTAATGATGTACCAGAGACAGCACATTAACACTTTCTATAGTACAAAGTAAATAAAAAAGTGTTAAAACCTCATTGTTAGTAGCTTACACGCGGGACCATATTGTGAAATGATTTCTCTGATGAGGCCCCTTTCCTTTTTGGAACGAGGTAATATTGTGACTCTGTTCTCTTTTCCAGTGATTTGTATGAAAAGTTCATTTCAATACCTTTTTCTGGTTTTTCCTGGCAGGAATCATGGTATGAATGAGTACAGATTTATGGTGTATATGTGTGTGTGTGTATATATATATATATATATATAATCTTTTTGAAACAGTGCATTTTCAATGCTGTCTGTCATGCACAGCCCCTCTAAGGACTAAAGAGACCAGGATGACTCAGAGGGGCAGGAGAAAGGAGAGGAAAGACCCAGTTGGAAATAAGGTTTTATATGTGGCTCTTCTGAAATTACAGCCAGGGTTTAAATGCTTGACGGTTCACAGTTATCAGATGGTGTACAAAAATGTAGTGCTTTGTCTTGGAGGGACTCTTTAAAAACTCTTTTATACATCTCTAGTTACCATATACTTAAAATTTAATAATAAGTGATGGTGTTTAAAAGTACTGCACATTTCATGGGGTTAAACGCAGGAAAGAGAGAAAATCCAGTAAGTCTGTCTGTGAGGAATAGCAAACTGAATTTGGAAGCTGAAAATCTGCTCATATATTGAGTTAGAAGGTGAGTCCTTACACGATGGTCACAGCAAGGCAGTGCTGCGTTTTGCCACACCTGCAAAGAGTTTGTCAAGTAAGAATTGGCAGATGCCAGAGCTTAAAAATGCCCTTTTTTTCCCGTGTAGAGTTGGCAGTGTGTTAACTCCCCTTTCATCAAGCCTGGGTGGCAAAAGGGATGATGAAGTTTTGTGCCACCACAAGGAGTGAATCCTGTTCTCTGGGATGACACTTCAGCCTGTGGTCAAGGGAGAGTGTTGGTCACAGCAATTTCATGGCTGGTAAAATCTAAAAGCTTCACTGGGCAAGGGTGTGTGCTTCCATGTGGGATTCACTAAGGAGGAAAGCACTTAATGACCCACTTAGGGATGCTCCAAGGTGTTTGCTCCTGTCCCACAGGGGCTGGGAGACAGCACTGCCTGGCTCTGGGCCATCCCTGGGAGATGCTGTCCTTTCTGCTTGCCAGTCCACTGGAACCTCGCCTCTGCCTGAAATCTGTGACACTGCTGACAAGTAGAGGTTTGTGTTTCCTCTAGGAAGGTGCCAACAGAAAAGAGCTCACTCCTGTGTGCTGGTGTTTGTGCTGGATTTCTGGCTGGTTTACTTAACAAAAGGAAGCAGAAACCCCCTCTGTTTTGATGAGCTAACTCCTTAGTCTTGATTATTATTTTTAATTTCTTTCTTTTTTAAATGAGTCCGCTTGAGTATCAGTGTGTCAGTGTCCATTAAAGCTACAGTGGTACTCCACGAGAAGTCACATGGGTGATTAATAAATCTGATTCTGTGGGGGGTTTTTTTGTCTCTTACTGGCTTCTGTGGCCTCTGCCCGACTGCTGGCTCTGCCAGGTAGTTTAAGTGCTGGCTTTTTCACCGGTGTTTATCTCAGCAGGGTGCTGATGGCCTCAGAGCAGCAGAGCTGCATCAGGACCTCACAGCGGCAGATGGATTCCACGACAGAGCAGAGTTCTTGCATTTAAAAGCAGGAGGTTTTTCTCTTTAAGGTTGCTGGTGGAGAGGAGCCACAAATTCAAGTTTGGTCAGGTTGGGAGGCAGCCCCAGGAGCCCTCTGCATTCCAGTGTATGCTCACCTTGAATATGCAATGCTGGAGAGTTCAGTCACAGAAATCCACAGCTGAATCTTGGCCTCGTGCTTGCAAAGAGCCTCTACAAACTGTAGTTAGTCCTTAGCTCTAGACAAGGCTCCCTCTTTTGGAATATTTTCTTGTTTAACATGGCCGGGGAGAAATGAAACGTGAACCACTGCTGGTGGTGGGGCTGCCCTGTGCCCGGGGACAGGAATCTGCAGCTCCTGCCGGTCTGGCAGGGATGCTTTGCTCCGGTTTGTGTCCATGAATATTGCCTCTCACTGGTAAACATTTGCAAACGTCTCCTCACCGCAGTGCTGCTGGGCACGTGGAGGTGAACGGCAGCTGGGAGTCAATAGCACATTTCTCTTCCCATGAACTGCTATAGATTAGCTGGTAAAACAGCTCTAAGTACCTCTAATTCCTGCCTTGGACAGCAGCTGGCAGGGATCAGTGCCGGGGAGGCAGCAGCACCGGGATGGATTTGGTGTCTCTGCTCAGCATCACTGCTGTCCCTGTGCTCTGGGAGCCCCCCCTGGCCCTGGGCTGTTTGCCCTCGGCTCCCCAGGGCTCCCTCAGGCTGGGTTCTCGGGGCCATCAGCTCTGTCTCTGCCCTGATTTGTGCTGTTCCCTGTTCCTCCCCCTGGCCCCCTGCAGGCTCCTCCATGTCCCCCTGGCTCCCCAGACCCTCTGCTGCCCCAGGGCTTCCTTAGGGGGCTCTGGCTGTTTGCTCAGGGCTCTTTAAGGCTTCTCCTTAAGCTCCTGCTTGCCAGTCCTGTTGCTTAAGGCTTCCTGGAGCTTTGCAGTCCCTTCCTTTCACTTCTTTTGGCCATTTTCAGCTTCCTGAAGTGACTTACAATTCCTCTGTGTTCATCACATATTTTTCTTCATGTTTTTTGTATGTCCAGTCATTTTATTTTCTTCTCATTCTTTATTCCCTGTGGATCTGTAACCTGTCCTTGCTTTTACCTTCCCTCTTCCTTCAGTGAGGACTTTAAGGGGCACCCCTGACACCCAGCTCATCCTCCCTGTTCTCAGTTTCATGACTCTTCTCTGAGCTCATGACTGAACCCCCCTCATATCCCACTATGTTTCCTGTGCAGGGAAACTGCACTTTCCCATCTTGCCTCAGCTGCCTGTGCCAGCATCCCAGGGTGGCCATGGCCCCATCACTGCCTCCTGAGCTCATCACAGCAGCTCCAGTCTTCTCTTTGCAGAGCTGCACATTTCTGTGAAAGCTGCTCTCATGCTATGGTTTTTCTTAATTATCTTTATCATCAGCTGAGTTTTGATACTGCCAAGTTCCCTAAACTGAGGGTGCTCTTTGTGCTTGATGTCACTGAAACCAAAAGGTAATTGCATTCCTTTGCCATCTCTTCCAGGTTAATCCTCCAAAAGAAGTGTTTTCACTCATCATCTGAGCCAGTGGTTTTAGCATAGACTGTGAACCCTCCAATCTTTAATTTTCTGCATGGGAGCAGAAGAGAGAGGGAAGAAAGAGGCTGTGCAGTTCATCTGCTCTGTAACAGATGTGCACTGAATCCATGGGCATGAGCACATACATGTTGAGAAATGAAGGAAAGCAGAGAACTATACTGGGATTTAACTTTCTTTTGAACCAACATGAAAATCCTTCCAGTTTTTAATGCTGGGTTCCATTCTGACTGTGGCTGAGCAGAAGTTGGTGTTCTGGCTCATCCTGGCTAACAGGGGCCTGGTCTCCTTCATGGAGATGGTGGAAGGAAAGCTGCCCTGATTTCATGTTCAGGTCTACTCACACACTCTAATATTTGTGATGCCACTTTGGCCTTAATGAAAACAGAGATCAGAAAATGAACAGCAGCACAGTGCCACACTGGGGAGTGCACACAATTCATGGGCAGGAGGAGTAGGATGGGTCTGCCTGTCTTGCCCTTTTCAGGTCATTAAAAACCACGGAGAGGAGTTAAGAAAAATTGAGAAAGGAAGATGGGAAGCTTTCTGCAGACCAGCCATCCTCAGTGTGTTCTAGGAGCTGCAGTAGCCTGTCACTGTTGTGTTGCTCCTGAGGCACATCTCCAACGTCTTGGAGGGGAGGAGGAACCCCAGGCATCAGCTGGGGCTGGGCCTCTGCTCACCATTTGTTCTCAGTGCTGGTTTACATTTTGCCTTTTTAATTTTGCTGCTTTTGCAGCAAAATTTTTTTTTGCTTTCTGCTTAATAAGAGTCTCCCCTCTGGCTCCTGCAGTGGCACTGTGAGCCTGGAACTGGAGAAGCAGTGAAAACCTGGGATTTTAAACAATTGGATGTAGGTTGGAAATGTCCCTGCAGCCCAGGGTCTGTGTGTGGCTGGTGAGAGCATCTGCTGGGCTGAAATGTGGTTGTTAGAAAGGGTGGATGCCACATTTTCTCTCATTTTGTTCTTTTCTGAGCCTTATATTTTATGTTTTGATCTTGTCTTGGAGAGTGTAAGTTCAGAACATTTGAGTGGTGCAGCTGCAGTTCCAGCTGCTCTCACCTGACTTCAGCTGTGTCCCCTGGAAAGTGTCCCTGACCCCAGCTAAAACTGCCACACCACTGTGATTCCTTGTAAAGGCTCTGCTCAGCTGAAGGGGAAGGCAAGAAGTGTCACTTGAAACAAAAGCCCTACTTAAAGCACTGCAAAGTGTAATGTACTAACAGGTTTTCCCAAATCTTCCACAAAAGGTTATTTAAGAGGAGTTCAGCTGCTGCTGCTGCCAGGGGACGTGTAGGCCAGTGTCTCTGTTTTGATAAATCTTGAGCTGCAGTTGTCTGCTTAATAGCTGTTGATGACAAGGTCATGTTCACACCTTTGAATTTCTGGGCCCTTGTGGCCACTAGAGACAAACCTGCCACCTTTCATGGTTCATTTTGCTCCTAAAAATCTCACTTCTCTCTGTTGTGCAAGGAGATGATCTGGCTGAATACAAACTAGGCTCACACACGTGTCCATCCAGTCATTCCCTTCTCCCCTCTCTGTGGTGACTTTCCTCAATTTTTTGGCTGTTGTGAGCACTAAATACAGTTGTCTCAGCCTGTCCTACGTAATAGTAACTAATATCTGAATGATTTTCAGGCTCAGTCATCCAAAGTATTTGGATTTCTTAATTGGGACTTGTACTCTTGGATTTTCAAGGAAAGACAATCCTCATACAAGTGAACAACCCGGATGTTTTGCATGGTTTTGGCAATTATAGTTTGCTTGCCTTGCTCCCTTCTTGCTTTTTCCTTGTGATCCAAGACTGCAAGCAGGCATTAACCTGTACCAAAATGTCAGTGACTGAGCTGGAATCTAATTGAAGACATTGAGGCACTGCTCTTAGTCCTCACTGTGAACTGACAAGTTCAGTGTTAAGAGGAACAGGGTTCATTTTTCCTCAGCTCTGGCCTTTAACCCATTTTCTGCCTTGGAATACGTTTGCCTTGATGTCTCTGTAGGATGAAAACAAATGCCAGAGGTAGCAGCAGATGCAGTGTGAAATTGCCCTGGCTGGTGGTTGTTCCCTGCTCTGTGCCCTGCGTTTGCACAGTTCCCTCAGCCAAGGGCTGGAATGCTGGGCTGTCCATCCAGCCCCAAAAGTGACCTGTGTGTGGGGAGAGCCAGCGTGGCTGGGCAGCTGGGCCAGCACCCANCTGGAATGCTGGGCTGTCCATCCACCCCCAAAAGTGACCTGTGGCCAGCACCCGGAGTGGCTGAATGCAGGAGGTGTGCAAAAACCAAAGGGACTCCTCTGTGTGTTTAATTCCTTGTTACTGTAAATGCATCGTTTCCATAAGAGCAAGGGTGTGTTACCTGCCCCTAAGCCACAGGAGCCTTGCTTTGATCATGTGTGCACATGATTGAAAGATCTGCAACTGAGGGCTCTTCTCTCAGTCCCACGTGGGCCATGTAAACAACTTGGTTTGGAGCTGACTTGCTGTCTTCTGTGGTAAACTAATTCTGTGAAATGTCTAGTGCAATCCCATACACTGGAGAGGAAATGGATTTTTTGCTGACTGTGTAATACCTTCTGTGATTGCTCTCCACAGATGTTACTCACCACTTGGGAGCACGCTGAATTGGAGAAATCAAGTGGCTTGTCATATAGCAGTGGATACTGGCATTAGGGCATGTTTTCTGTGTGCCTTGTAAGGTGTCTGCAAGGGATTTAGCAGGTGGTAGGACCTTGAAAATGTTGTATTTGTCTTGTTGGGTTCCAGGTCCCACCAGCCAGGAGTTGTGTCAGGAATCTGGGTTGTTGTGCAGTGATAAATCCCAAGGATGAAGCTCTGCAGTGTTACCCCATTCTTTATATAGCAGGTGACAGGTAAAAGTCTGTTAAAACGGGTTTTTACTTTCTTTTGGGAGCCTGTGAGCGCTGAGCTGACCTCAGTGACACGGTGATGATGAATGTGACAACACAGCTCCATAAGGAATATGAAACACTGGAGAGGGCAGGAGAGGACAGGTCTGTACAGGTGAGAACAAACTGCTGGTCGTGGCTTGGTCTCAGCCCTCAGCAGTCAGAGCAGCCCAGGTTTAGTGGTGGCAGCAGGTGGGGACAGCTCGTGCTGCAGGTGTGTGCCTGTGGCAGGTGTCTCTCTGCACACTCTGTGCTTAGGAGCCCTGAGATCTGGAATGACCTTTCATTCCAGCCAGTCACACTCTGTGGGCATTTTCTGTTTCTTCTGTGCAGGCAAAGCCAATGGTTTCCAGCTCAGGAGGAGCTCTGCTCCCTGCACATTGCCCTGCCTGTTTTCTGATCTGATGTGGGGGAAAATCCCAACTCGGCCATAGGTGAGCTAACTTGTACCAGGAATGAACCCCCAGAAGATAAATCTGCATTTCCAGTTGGACTTTTTTGAATTTATATTGATGGAATTGCCCTTCAGGTAGAGGAAATCTCCACAAGCTCTCACTGAGGATTAGTCCAGGTTGCCTGATGGCAGCTGAGGCTGCTCATGGGTGCAAGCAAGGTTTAATTGGTGCCAGGAGCTGCTTCAGCAATTAATTCTCCACCCTTCTGCAAAGGTAAATTTTTTGGCAAGGGGACTGACCCTTACCTGGAAAAAGATCATCATTCTGTGGACACCACAAATATCTTCAGACTTCCACAGTGAGTTTGTTGAGATGCAGTGCTTTGGAGAACAATTCTGCAGCAAATAAAATAGACAAGTATATTAAGATTGACCTTCAGTATGAGAGTTGGAATCCTTCCCGGTGAAGAAACCCAGAGTGTGTTGATTTTGAAGCTGACCATTAGTCTAAAAGTGCTTTCCTGCTCTGGGAGGGGAAGGAAAAGCTCAGTAAGTGTAGATTAGGAGGGACACTTGGTGCAGCACTTGGGAGGTGGAGATCACAGTTTTTATCGGTCTTGAACTTATCTTTGACCTTCATCGCTCAGCGCTTTTTCCTTATTTTCCTCCTGTCTGTCAGATGTCTGCACGTGGGTGTGAACTGCAGTGAGTGATCTGCAGACTGTACTGAGGCCATGCTGGGGAGCAGGGCTGGGAAGAGAGCAAAGGCAGTGCCAAATGTGTTCGGAGCACAGGAGAGGCTCAGGAGCACTCTCCCTCTGGAAAATCTCCAAGGCTGATCACATTTGCCGGCTCTTTCTTTCCTTAATGGGAGTTGAAGCTCAGACATTGGTACAAGTGTATTGGTGCTTGGGAGGCTAAACAAGGAGAAACATAAATAAAAACTCAATAATCCATCACTGGAGGGAACTAAGGAGCTTATCTGATTGGTTACAGCATGGCAAACGCATCAGAAAAACACATAAATCCAGAAGACTGTGGGGTTCGGGGTTTGATTTTTATTTTTATTTTTTTTATCTTAATCCAGTTTGAATCTTTTTAAACACTTAAAGGGCAGATAAAATGAGCAACCAGCACTTGAAACGAAGGAAGAACTGATATGCTTGAAAGGAAAATGTCAATGCCACAAAAAAACATAGCCCTGTAGATTCTTGTAACCTCAGATGACAGCACAGGGACTTCATAGAAACCCTGGCTGTTACCAGTTTGTTAAACTGGCCAGAATGGTCTACAGAGAAACTGAATTTTTCATGTTTTCCTGCAAATACAAAACTCAGTTTGGGCTTGTCTGTCCACGAATGGATTATCAGAGGTGAGTTCTCTGGTTCATCTCATTAAAACTTGTTTTTCTAACACCAGAATTCCATTCCTTCATTGGCTCTTCCAGCTGATTTCCACACAGGCTGTAGAGAGTGGCAATCGATGATCTTGGAGTTTGCCAGTGACAGAAATGGTTCCTTTCCTCCCCGCCAATGATTCCTCTTCCTCCCTGCCCATGGTTGGTGCTGTGCAGGTTCAGAGGTGCTCAGGACCAAACTGAACATGGGGCAGAGCAGCTGATAAGGAGGAGAAAAGGCAGCACTGACATAAAGCCTTATTCCCTGAGCTGCCTTTCAGTGACATTTGTGTGTTGGGGCTTTATCAACGTTCAGTGAGAGACCTGGGAAGTACCAGAGGTGCTTTCAAGGCCAGTGTTACCTGCTGGGGGGTTTGTTCTCTGTGCTCTTCAGGACATGGCTTGCCTTTGAAAAGAAAAGGAAATGGAACTGGGGGAAATGTCTTTCTCTGTTCTCCCAGGACGCAGGGGTCTCTGCCCATCACATTTGTCCTTGGCCCTCGTTATGTGACATCTGGGAAAGCTCAGCAGGCTTTGAGCTACCCCAGCCTTATGAGGCTGTGTGCCCACAGGCTCCTCTCTTCTTCCCCACATATCAGTGGGTCTCATAAAAGCTGTTACTTCTCCCTGAAATCCTTTCTTGTCTCTTCAGCTTGTTGTGGCTAAAAACATTCGTGCTGAAACAGCAAATGCTGTAATTTTATACGCAGTTGCATTTTAAAAAAGAGGGGGAAAAGGTCTTGTGCTTGGTTTATTTTTCAGTGGGCTAAGCAGTCATTTATTGTATTTCAGCCCTCTCAGATCAGCAACTGCACCTATTCCCATCTAGTGGAAAAACCAGCTCAGTTCTTCTGTGGTGGAACGTGAGGTTTGGGACCTGCAGTTCTCTGCTAGAGAACCCTGGGGGTGAAAATGAGGCAAATTCCAGCCCCATGGTCCCTGCACAGTGTCCCTCACAGCAGAGGGACACTGCAGGGACACAGCAAAATGTGCTCTGCTTGTCTTTGGAATTCCATGTATTGCTCTAATAACTCTGCATACCGGCTCTAATCTGCTTTTAATTCTCCCTGTAGCTCGAGTCAAGGTCCAGACTTCATTTCAAATCTGTTGTTATTTTTGCATGTCCTCTTCTTCTCAAGTGGTTTATTTTGTCTGAATGCGGCAATTAAAAAGAAATTATTACTCTGTGAGAGAATTTGTCTCAAGAAGAGGAAAGAGGTTTACAACAGCAAACTCTGTTTGTCCTTATTTGTTTTGGCAGATAAACAGGAAAGCAGTTTTCACAGCAAATCCACAGTAGGTCCCTTCGGGATACTTGTCTCACTGGGAGGAGACTTTTCTTTTTCCCCACCCTGAGCAGATCACAGCACAGATTCTTTTTGGATTTGGGGCGTCAGTTCAGACTTGATTCACACATGAGCTGTCTTTCAGTGCCCTCACACCTGCCCCCTCCTTTTCTGACAGCTTTTTGAGAGTTGCTGATGATCTTCCCCAGGTTCCTCTGCCACTTCTACTTCATTCCTCCAGGGGATGTTTAGGCAGAGCTGCTGAATCCCTGTGGGTCTCTAAGCCAGCAGGATCCCCAATTACAGCCGTGGCACGATGTCCTCTGCAGCTCTGTGGTGAAAGGGGATTCCTGCAGAGCTCTGCTCATCCATTCCCATCACGGGGACGAGCATTTCCCCTCCCACTGCTGACCTCAGGTGTCTCCTGGTGGGGGCAGGTGGCAGGGGCTGGCCGGACAGGTGACATCTCTGAGTGAGGACAGAGCTGCTGGGCTCTTCTGCCTGATCCTTCAGAGCCTGGGCACGTTCCCTGTTTGACAGATCGTGTTTACTGGAACTGCACAAGAATGATAATTGCTGTGAGGTTGCCATTGCACTGCCCTGGCTGTGTTCACAGGAAACACTGAGGGCCAGGCAGGTTTGTAGGTAGTTGAAAATCTTGGCAGAAGCTGCCTGGCCTCGAGAGTGTTTGTGGAATGGCAGCTTTTGAGCCAAGCAAAACAGCCCTGCTGTAGAACCCATCGTGTCCTCTCTGGAGCCTTGTGGTTGTGTTTTAGAAAACATTCTGCCTTTGTGCCCTTCTGCTGCGCTGTGTCCCCTTAATGGCTGATCCTGGGATGCTGCTGGGTGCATTTCCTTCAACAAAAATAATGCAGCCCCGCTGTAAAAGGGGAGATTTATGGTGTCTGTGTGTTCATCCCATTTCTGGAGACAGCTCCTCTAATGATAAAGGTGCATATATCTCGGTGTGATGTAAACAACTTGATGGATGGCTTGCAGTTTATGTGGAGGAAATATTGGAAGCTTTTTATCTATCTGTAAGGCTTCCTGGGAGGCTCAAACAGGTGGCCTGGAAGCAGCAGACAGGTAGATCATCATTACGGGCAGCCAGGCTGTTTGCAGGTACCCACTGAGGCCAGCATTTCCATTCTGAAAATAATCAACTGGTGAAGGCAAAAGGGAAGGAGCTCAAGGCTGCCAGAGCACTTACCTCTCTTTTAAAACAAGGGGAAGCAAAGATGGATTATTTTAATATCATAACTGGCAGCCAGTCTGTGTAGTTAAGTGCTGCTTTAATCCTTGTTTAGGAAAAAACGCAGACTCAGGGATTGCAGTGTCCAGTCCTGGGTGCAGGTTTTAATTGTGGAGTCCAGGAAAAGATTAGAATCTTTCCATTTACTGTAGTGATAAAGGTGTCCAGGATGTCCAAATTCTCAAAAGGATATTCATCTTTCCCCCCAGGGTGTCTGAGTGTGTGTAGGTCTGTCTATGTTTTTGCACCTGCATCCCCCCCAATGTGGGCACCAGCACTAATTAGCTTTTCAAGTGGAGAAATTTTGCTTAAAAAATGAAGCCTACTTTCAGTTTTCATAAAAACGTCAACCAGAGCAATAAAATGTCTCCCTAATTTAGGAACACTAGAAGGCAAAATAAATTAAATATTGAAACAGATAGAAATTCTTATGTTGAAGTTGATTGGTTTAAAATTATTACCAACATAAAATTGCCACAACTCTTCTTCCCCTCAGTGACGGCACACAGGCCTGCCTGTGTGAAATGCACTCGAGTGGAGAAAGTTTATAAACAGTGGGGGACTTGCACTGACTCCAGGCCTTGAGGAGCATCATTCCTGTGTGACAGCAGCTCCTGCCACCCCACAGCAGCCCCCAGCTCCTTTATTTGCTCAGGGGTGACTGCACCCCTGGCATTAGAGGCTGTGGGTTGCCTGTTTGGTGTTTCAAGGCTGGTTTTTTTTTTGAAGGGTTATCCCTCAGGGCAAGCTCTGGCTCAGCCAGTCTGGTTTGGAGCCAAAGGACATCATCTGATGGACCTTGTGGTGTGGTGACAGCCCTTCTGCTCGGCTTCGAGAGCATCCAAAATTGACACGGGTCACCTTGAGATTGTTTGCACAAAGCTGGGAAAACACTGTGTAAGTGTTCATGCCAAACTGATCCTACACTGAAGGAGATTTAGGCTCTGAGCAGTGGATTTTTGTCCAGGCAGAGTCTGAGATTCCAGGTGGGCTGAGTCTCTGCAAACCAATTTTTTTGCCCCGTGCCGTAGGAGCAGGATGAGAACAGTTTGCAGGGTGTCAGTCCTGGTGCTGTCCCCACCTTTACACACGCCCCAAACAGTCTTTGGTGTGGTTTCTCCTATTGCAGGGAATAATGAGATGAGCTTGTGTTAAATGAAATAAAGATTTCATGATTCAAACCCACACATTTCTATTTGCTACATTCTTACCTGGTGTATCCTTATTGCTCTGATATCTGGTGCTTCAGTGCAAAAAGGATTTTACATGTGGCATGATGATGATTTTTTTAATTTTTTTTTTTTTTGTGGGTTTTTTTTTTTTCTTTGCTCTTTTAATTATTTTAATTATTTTTAGGTCTGTAATATAAGTAAATTAGAAGTGCTTTTTAATCAGCTGTCTTTAGATAGGCTCGCTTTGCAGTACCTAAGGATGGCAAAAACATTTGACTTCATTATCAATAAATTATGTATTTTTGTTTTATTGTTATTATTGAAGATCAAACAGAAATATCAGAGTGCACCACATAATTCACAGTTCCAAGCAGAGCCCACCTAAGGCCGTGTGTGTAACCTTAACACCTTCAAATTTGGAATTGCTTATTTTTTTTTCTTAATGTTTGATTTGGCTTCTGATACATGATTATATATTTTAACTAAATACTGAAAAAACTTGTCAGTGGTGATTTGGGGTTCAGTTCTAGCAGAGGCTGCCACGTCCCGGGGAGGTGAGAGTTCAGGGTTTGGGGCAGGACTTGCTGTTCCTGTGCCTCAAGTTTCCTGGGGGTGGAAAGGCTCAGCAGGCCGTGCAAACCAGGTCACATTCACTCAGCTCCCATGACCTGAAGTCGTGAGTCAATTTTTTTTTCATTTTTCTCCTCTTTAAGCTGGCCTGGAAGAAGCTGACAAAAGAGGAGGAATCATGGCTGTTTGTTTTTTTTTGCCTGCAGGCGACTTTCAGATCGTTTCTGTGGGATCACAGCAGACAAACCTTAGTGCAAATCCAGGATGTTCCCTCCCCTGGCCCCCGAAGGTGTAACACTCTTGCTAACGGGGCATTGATGTTCCTCCTGACACGATGGAGCTGTTAATTGAATGTTAATCACATCACTCATGCCATAGCACCTTTCTACCTAGGAAAGGCATTTATTATATATTAGCATTGATGCTGATGTTTCCTCCCTGGGTCTGTGGCAGTGTGTCACAGGAACACTGTGATCTGGTGATTTAATTGGCATTGTTTTGGCTCTGAGCTGGCTGCATGTACAGCACAGGCATTGGGATCCCCATCTTTAGACTGGTGCATACTAAAATATTTACTCCTACCTGCTCTTTAAGATTACTTATGAATGAACAACAAATAAAGTTTTTTGATGTTCTGCTACCAGGTCCTGTGTCTTTTTAGCTGAGAAAATCCCTGTTCAGGAAAGTTGTATCACTGGGCATTAGGAGAACTGGATCATTAATATTTAACTGTGTTGAAAGTAGAAAGCACTGTAACAGTAATAATAATTTGCACTTGCACAACACATTTCTCCTGAGGATCTCAAAGCACTTTACAAACCATTTAATTAAGTCTAACTAAATCCCTCTGAGGTTTATTATTAGTCCCATTTTACAGATGGTTAAGCAAGGGCATAAAGAAGTTAAATGGTTTGCCTAAATGAGTTAGTGGCAACAATAAGCACATAACTCCAGGAGCCCTGGCCACATCTCTCCTCGTGGAGCAGAGAAGGATTGAAGTGACCACAGGGTCCTGCAGCAGCACACGGGAGGGCAGAGCAGCTGGAAACTGAGAAGGTGAAGGGATTTGTCTGAGATAGCTCCCTGTGAGTCCTGGGATCTCCTGCTGTCCTGGCCTGGGAGGACTGAGAGGTGTGGGAGTGAGGTGGGGCTGAGTCCTGGCTCTCCATCAGCCCAAGGCTGTGTGCTCCATCCCAGCCCTCACCAGGGACACCCACCATGTGCTGTCTCCTCTCTGCTTTGCTTTCCTTGGTGGAAGGAAGGAAGGAAGGAAGGAAGGAAGGAAGGAAGGAAGGAAGGAAAGGAAGGAAAGGAAGGAAAGGAAGGAAAGGAAG